>JAEMWC010001406.1:135000-140000 GCA_016490735.1 Pachyseris speciosa | reverse complement strand
GTGAACTCGCGTCGGGGCGAAATTCTCCCCGGTATCTTGTAAACACCCCCTAAGTTATTCATTTATTTATTTTAGCGATTGGTGGACGTGGTTAATTTAACCAATATGGGATTTAAAAGATAGTTCTGCGTTATTTATCCTTAGATACGGAGAACTCATGTTTCAACACTCTTGTTTAGGGAACATTTTAGCTTTTTCCAACATATTAAGTAACATGATGGTATCAGTTCCATTAACTTGGGCACGAATTGCATCCTACACTTTGTTAATGGAGGGCCAATAATGGGCCTCTTCTAAAGGCAATGTGAAAAATTAAATTTTAAGATATTTTGGGGGAAAGTGGAGGCTATTTTAGATTTCACAAAGTTTGTAATAGTAATGTTTCATTGCAAAATAGCTTATATATTGATTTTACAAGAAAAGAGGCAAGAACACAATCAACAGTCTCCCCTATGTTTTACTTCATTTTGAATTTTCACAGGAGAATCAGCACTATTGTGATTAAAAAGAGGCCCCTATTCAATTGTGCTCGTGGGTAATGACCACTTCATGTTGGTTTTCTGAGAAGGGTTAAATTGGCCATTTTTGGCTACAAAATAGCCCTGTTTTAGCCATTTAGAAGCTTACGAAAGTAAAAACAAACTTCCCAAACCCCGTGGCCAATTACGTCTTTTTAAATTATTTACCTGCTAGGTCTAAATGCTCACCACTGTCGCAAAAATTGCACTTTATGCCAGATTTTGATTTCCTTTGTGAGCAGTGAAACTGAATTGCCTAACTTGGATATTAGATAGGTCAAGTCATCTTTCCCTTTGTTTTGGAATGACACGATCTGTATGATTCTGTTACGTTCAAAGTTAAACTTTTACCTGAATAACTGAATTCATAGTTTGCAACTGAATGTAATCTCTTGTCAAAAACTGCCTTCGACAGCTAAGTCAAAATAGAGGGTATTTATTGTAAATAATGCAATATTTATGATTTAGAGCCTGATATTATAATTGAAAGTAATGCCTTGAGCAGCTAAAAGAAAGAAACTGCGTGGGGAAAGCACATTCCTATATTCGCCATCCATGGGTATCAAAGTTACGAAAATACAAAAAAAGAGAGAGAGAATTCCTTCAAAGCACTGCAAAGAGTCCCAAACTCATGGGTTCGAATCCCGTTCGCTGCTGATGCTGTAAACTGATCGCCGCTAGATCTAGAGTCTTGCGCGCATAAAACGTTCAATTCACAAATCAGATATCTTGTTGACTTTAAATATTTATGTTCTTGATGATTGTGAGTACTAATATTTGTCCTTAGCTTTCAGACGTTGTGGAACCAAAACAAAGAGAAACAAGAAAAGACGAAACAACAGAAAGAATTAAGGAAAAGAGAAAAAGAGTTAGAGGAAGAGATGGGATGGGGAGGAGGTTGCGAGGAATTGTGCCTAAGTACCTACTGTATGTATTGTCTCATCTTTCACCTTCTTTGTCTTCGCTGGTATTTTGAAAGCAAGAGATCCAAAAGAGTTTTAATTTCCAACGAAAATTAAAAATTTAAGCCCGTCATCTAAATTGGATTTTTACATCATCTGAAAACAGCTTATAGATTTTCACTCCCATAGAGCTTATAGATTTTCACTCCCATAGATTTTTTCATCATCTGAAAACAGCGTATAGATTTGCACTCCCGTTTTCTCGCTAAACCTTTACAGGGTTGTTTATATCATCATTCTTAATTTTAGATTATTTTAAGCTCAGCTGCTGAATTTAAGCAGTTTGTGAATAATACTTCTTTTGGTGCGCTTATCTGCAAGTATTTAAATCTCGATTACAGTGGAACCTCGATCTAACGAAATGCCAAGGGACCAGGGAAATTGGTCCGTGATAGGGGAATTCATGTTTTTGCTCATTTGCATACGGCTTTGCTTACAGAAGGAAACATGTTAGATGTGATTTGACTCCAGGCACCTAAAGAGCTAGTGAAATTTAATACATTGTGAAAGTTTTAGTTCTTTATGTGTGGTATTCAAGGAGATGTTGTCTTCCAAAAACTGCAAAATTTCTGGGTGGCAAAAGCACTAATGAGCTCAGATATTCTTTGCAAAATTTTGAGTTCAAAACCGCGTTGCACAAAAAGTATTCAATACATGAGGCTCATATTCATTGGCAGAGTTATTCATACTATGACCTTTCAATATTCAGAACTGATTTATTTGTAGCTCTATTAGTAACTGAATTGTTCATGCTAATGAGGCAAATATTGTAAGCATGGATTCCCCTATATCGAGGGTTCGTTATATCGAGGTCCTTTTCCATGCATTTTAAAAGGACGGGCTGAAGAATATTGTTCGTTAAATCGAGGTTCCACTGTATGTCGAACTGCAAACGTGATGAAGTAGCAGATGTAATAACACTGAAATTGTCACTGTTTTTTGAAGCACCAAGTCCGTCCCTTCCGACGATAGTGCTTGACCTGCGGCTCACTCATAAACATGTCGTCATAGCAACAACCTGCTTCTCTAAGACAAGTACCAGGGTTTACAAATGGTGCCGTGAGATCAGGCTTGCAGAGCTGACGGCTGCCAGAAGGGACATCACAACCAGATTCTGTAGAACAAGGATTCTTGTTATTAAGATAATCAGGATGACTCAAAAGTGAAAAAGGCCATTTTTGTTGGTGTAATAATGTTTGTACAGGTTGTTTTTTTTAATGGCCTGGACTGAGTTGCTCGAAGCATGATTGGGGCTAACCATTGGCTAAGATGTATTAAAACCTAATATAGGTTGTCGTGGTATTTATCCCACGTTAGCGCTAACCATGCTTAGAACAACTGGGCCCTGAGGGTCAAGTTGGTAGCTAGTTACAGAAAGTGTGCCCTAGTACATAACAAACCAATCTCAGTTATACAATTTGGGGGAATCAGAAATTGAATTTGTGATCATTTACAGTGCGGCACAGTTGTACCATCTACATCAAACAGCCGAAAGAATCAGATTTGAAAATTGGCGGGGATTTGAAACTTTTGAAAAAAGATTTAAAACTACCTGAAACTACCTGAAAAAAGATTTCAAACTACCTGGCGGTGCTCTGGGTTTCACATTTACCGGTGCTTCTTTCTCCTTATTCATACTCGCGTGTGAAGGTGGGGCATAATGTGTTGTAACGTACGTTCCATCATTTGGCTTGATATTAAGGCCGCAGCCAAGCCGCGTCTCTCCCTTCCACACTACCGCTTGAAAGTGGCCTATGACACCAGAACCTTTACCAGTGTCGTAATTATAGTTATTCTTGATCTCTGAGTACCAGCTTCTCACAGCTCCTGGTATGGCACCCTCCATCTTATCCATTCCTTCCCAGCCCCACCCCTTCCAGGAGATGCTCTCTGTGAATTTGTCTGTCCACTTAGAATGGTGCATGTAGCCTGCCTGAGCTTGCTGGTCAGTCCACTCTTGTGCAGATTTAGCAAGCTCTTGGTCGCATTCCATTGGCGGAGAACCGTGCAGATCACGGTAATAATTGTGCATGTTTAGGCACAGGAGCTGGCATTCTGGACCACAAGCTAGCGTTAAAAAATATGGCAGTGGTTGACCGAGTTAATTCACGAGAAATTTGCAATACGCTATTTTAAAAATCGAGCAAGTCAATAAATACCTTCAAGTGTTGATACAAGAAAATAAAATCCGATGAAAAATGTTTAAATTTTGATCGCTTAAGATACCAAGTCAAAGATTCTTCCCTCCTCGCCAAATCAAGCATCAATATCTCGTGCCAATGACAAAGACTGTTAATTTTTTCCAAGTAATAGATCATAGAAGACGTCAAAATATGGTAACTGAAAGAACTGACGTCATAGAATGTTAAAAACTCAAGCGGAACTGCGAGCCGCAGGGACGCGGGTAACATATATAACCCGATTACAGTCGATCTATGTCACTTGTGACCGGTATGTCCGGCCACTTGAAAGGAATATTGATAATTCTGGAAATCTTTCCGAAAAACACGCTTTAATTGAAAGAAAAAACACAAAACAATTAGACATGTACAGTAACTCCTTTGTTCAAATTTCAAAAATAGTGGTAACGCGTGGAGTAGATTGATTGCAAATTGCCCAGCTCACCGCCAGCCTGTTATATTAATTCAGTGATAGTAGAGCAGCGATTGGTGTAGAAGAGTACTTGGGTTCGATTCCAGTCGGAGACTTAAATTTTGTCATTGTTGCACGCTAATCACAAATGGGTGCTTTTTGCTGTCTAAATATTTATTGAGTTTCGTACGCTACCTTTTGCCACGATTTTGCATATGAACAAAATTTTAAGCCTCTGTCAGGATAACGCAATTTGGCAATGAGATTAGAAAATTCGAATTCGAAGGGGAAGCCTTTTAACAAACGGGTTCTATCGAGAACGCTCAAGTTTTTTTGTTTGGCTGTTGCTGTTTTTCATTTAGCACGACAATGCCTTCATTTGCTCTTTGTAACATTTTACTAGTGTTGTGCTGTGTATGCAACCGGGACAAATTTTCGCATGCGTTCTTGCATGTATTAAATGTGCTGACACTTGTAAACTGCGTGGTTGCTACTTACTCAATCCTTCTCCACATAACGGCCCTCCTGCGGCAGCTAAAAACCGTGAAATTGAAAACGAACAATAAATCGTTTAGAACAAATTCACTCTGAGATTTTTATACTAAGGTACACATGGAGATATATGTCATATATGTTAGCGCCCCTCGTGATCAATCATTGTTTATGGATGGATGGGATGAGCGGATGTATTGGGTCTGTATTGGCTATTAGGCTCGATTTCCGCCGCTCACTCCAGCCCGGACCCGAGTGAGCGGCGGAAATTGAGCCTATGTTGGCTATGTGTTCGGAAAATTTATTGGCTGACCCATCGCTTCAACAACAGACTGATATCTTGCGGCCATTAAAAACAGAACAAGACCAACGAAATTTTTATGACCGGTAGTAGAGGCCACCTCTGTGGCCTTGTTTTCGATCTTAAATCATGATC
>JAEMWC010001406.1:57500-130000 GCA_016490735.1 Pachyseris speciosa | reverse complement strand
AAATAGACGCAAATATGTTACGTTTCTAAACTGATCAGTAGTGTGTGAAAACTGACGTGGAGTATAAAAAATATTTGCATTTCACAGCACTCGAGCACCATCTTGTTGTATCCACATGGTTCCTAGACAAGAAATCACAGTTCGCAACCCAGTCTCTTCGCGGCCAAGTTGGTGGAGAACATATTGTTTTTTTTTTCTGTAAAACAATTATTTATTTCATCAGATTAATAATATCCAATGTATTTATTCCTTGTGTATAGGGGTTTTATGTTGAAATTTTGACCAAGATTTTCGAGGCACCACATAGTCAGGTTGTGAATGGAGACATAAGGGACGGACCATTAGAAAAAACCGGAGGGGAGGTGAAAAATTTTCGGTGCAAGAATTTTTTTTTTAGGCCCACTTGTTTGCAGGAATTTTTCCCCCTATACATGAATATGTTTTTTAGGTAACAACGCTTGCAGATTTTTTTTAAAAAACAAGTTTCCCTTGCAGGAATTTTTTTTGGGAATTGTCACCTCCCCTCCGGTTTTTTCTAACGGTCCGTAACTAATTAGCATTAAAAACGCAGTAGACGTTGTGGACCATTCGCAACGATCAGTTTCACGGTAAGTGCATCCATAACAATTTCTAATGCTGGAACCCGTGCGCCTGTGAGAAACAGAAGAAGAAAACTGCGTCATCCGAAGTAATGGATATACAAAGATCGTGTTTGTAAACATGATTCATGGTTCATTTATTTCACACTATTTACATAAAATTTGCATACAAAGAAAAGCATAGTTACAACAGATGATTACAAGATAAAATAATTACAGTACAGGTTATAAAATGTGTGCGGTGGTCAAAGTAGCGAAGGCTTTCTAGTTGACCACCACCTACTTTTAAATAAACGAAGAAATGACACTGACAATGGAGGAAATACTGACAATTACATTCTCCGGCAAATTTCAACAAAAACCAAACGTGTATATGTTGTGGTTCAATTTTACCCTTGGTACAATTTTTATTTTCCTCTGTTTTGTACTCATTATCATACATTACCATACACAAGAACAAAAAAATAAAAATTGAACCAAGGACTGATATACTTCGCGATCGCGCCCTAGTCTGCAAAACTGTTTCGTGCGTCAGATCTAATTTCCGATCTTTATTTTACCTCTGTGACATTTTTTGACAACAACAATTATAATAAAACGATATTTGTTATAAAGAAAAGAAACAAAAATATTTGACTCAATAGAGCTTGGCTCGTGGCTCGAACTGTATGTGAGAGCAGTGCGTGAAAGCAGCCAATCAGGAAGGAGTATTTTCGGTACTAGTACTCGATCAATCGGAAGAGGGTAATTTTTACCCCCTTCAGAAAAGGAAAATTAAGAAGAAAATGCCGTCTTCTTCGGCCAATCAGCATTCAGTAATTTTTACCCTCTATCTTATAGGTTATTTTAATACTTCAGAAGTCAATTCTTTAACAAGCCAATCCGGCTAAGGAAAGAGTGAATGCCTCATATCCCAATATAGACTAACATTTGACCTCTCTAATGACTTAGTGGAATGACTAAGGTGACTAAGGAGCATTGGGAAAGAAGTTTTAAAAACCTGACACAGAAAAGGCCCGTTCGGACAGACGCTTAAACATCCCAACGAAAGCCGAAACCGCAATCCATGGAATAAAAAATGTTTCAATTGCAAAATCTCTTTACGGTGGCCAGTTTACATTATCAACTCAGTTGATAAAATAAGGTGAGACATTTCGTGCTACATATACAATATAACATATCTCTCGTGGATCATTTGATGACGTTATTTGGCAATAACTGACAACATCACTGTTAACCCGAAACAACACTCTGCTTAAAGGCAGAGAAGAAATGCTGGGTTAGACACTGATCTGTGATGATTAGGCCTAAGCGCTGACTCGAAATGGTTAGCTTTCATACATTGTTATGGTGACACCATATAAATTTGTTAAATTAAACTTGCCTCCCTCGTCAGCTACCAATCATTGGTGTAGTGGATATGGATGTCGTTGTGACGCCTATAACCCGGGTTCGACCCTTTGTATGCTCTTTTCGAAGATTTTTTTGAAACTTAGTGAAAA
Source organism: Pachyseris speciosa (assembly GCA_016490735.1). Lineage (NCBI taxonomy): Eukaryota > Metazoa > Cnidaria > Anthozoa > Scleractinia > Pachyseridae > Pachyseris > Pachyseris speciosa. The sequence continues at coordinate 127,899 of JAEMWC010001406.1, read as the reverse complement.
TTTACTAAGATCGCTTGTCACTTTCTGTATACAAAACTAAGTGTGTGACCTGACTTTGGAGTATCCATTCTAGTCACGGCCATTTATTGTATGGAATCTCTACGGGCACAATAAGATGGCGCTCGAGTGCCGCGAAAAGCTTATATTTTTATACTCCATTGCAATTTCCACTGTGTGTCGTTAAAACGGAACCTCTACTTCACTTGTGTGTAATTAACAGAGGTCGGAAGTTGTGAGGAAAATTAATGGGGGCCGAGGAATGTTTAATATTTTGAAAAGCAGCTGCGAACCAATTCAGGAATTAACTATCACAATCGGCAGTGAAAATAGAGTGAAATCTTGCTGTTCTTGTACCTTTGGTACATAATTTTGACACATCAGTTAAAGCCGAAAGATCAAGAAAACCAACTCGAACTTGACTCGCGCTGCGATTAAACTTTTGAACGATGGACCGGAGCGACCTTGCATAATACCAGACATGACAACATCAATAAATAGTTCATGGATCGTAATCAAAACAAACTCACCCTTTTCCACTGGACGGCATTGTTCCTCTCACTTAGAAAAAAATACACCTTCAAAATTTCTCTCGTTACTTTGTTGATTAGCGACAAGAATTGGGCAATATAAAATTGTAATTACAATCTGTTCTGGTACCGGGTTTATTCTGTGTGCCGTCGATGGGTTTTGGCACCAGACGAAACAAAAGAAAGAAAAAGGAAGAACAAAAGACATTGACAAAAGAAAGGAAGAAAGAAAGAAGTCAAAAAGGGAAAAAAGAAAGAAAATGAAAACACTGCTTCTGCATTTTTCCCTCGTTCTGTGCTTTTTAGTGACATTGTGGACCAGTTAGTTAGCACACCAATCAACAAACATGTTATATGCTTTTATACCTGTTGCGTGTTTATCATAATAATCGTCAATATCAAAAAGTGCACATTTTTGCAATAAGTAATGTTGATAGGACTGAGTGGAGTCCAATTTGGTTTCTAATCATACGAGTGATAACAAAATCCGCGGTCGTCCGATTTGTTTATCACGAGTATGATTACACATCGAATTTGACGACACGAAGTCGAATTACCAATTCATCATAAAAATTGCAATTTCCGAGAAACGAAGGAGACCCAAGTTATAAAAGGGAAATTTTGCATTGAAAGTCTGACAAAGGAAGCGTAAATTGTTTAACTTCGCTCTGAAACTGACTTCAGTCAAAATGTATGGTGATTGAGCCAAGGTTGTGATTGGTTGATTTAAACTACAACTTTGAACGTGGTTGGTTGATTTAAAATACTACCGTGACTTTGAATGTGATTGGTTCATTGAGCTGTCCGATAACAACTTGACAAGTGAATTAGTGGGAAATAGGAATTATTTAAACCAATCACAATCGAGGAAATTGTGATGTTTATGACTAATAACGAAGTAGCTGATCGAAAGATTGATACTCTTTCGAGGGCAGTCGGGTCTTGGGTTTGCCATTGAACAGCTAACGAATTATGTCCCTCGAAAAGCAAGGCCGGGAGGAATTCAAGCTATAATCACAATGGTGCAATCCTTCCCCCTACCTGGGATCATTTCATTTTGAGCCGAAAGAGCCGCAGAAGAATCGGGAGGATTAATATTGATCCAGAAAGATTAGAAAGGTATGCACTGAAAAAGTAAATTAAAAAAAAAAAAAGCAACAACAAAGCAAATAAAAGCCACCAACTGGAAAATTTATGATCATTTTAATATACTTTCATTCATTCAAAAATAGAGCAAATAGGAATTTTTTTCATAGCCATTTAAACAGTGGCGAGAAAACCAAGAATTAAGGGCACTTCAGTTTAGTAGTTTCTCTTGGATGGATGACATTAATCTTTTGAACTTGTGTTTTTTTCCCGCGATCTTGGGTTTTCCTTTTTTTCCATGAGAATTTGGCTTATTATTCCCCTTCACCGGCCTGAAAATTTGTTAGCACAGAAGAAAATACAAAAAAGGTGAAAAGAGAAATGCGTTATTTTCCAAAGTTTACCACTCTTGTAAAGGAAACAGTTTTCGAAAAAGACTTATTAAGATGATAACACCCTGTACACCACACGATATTAACTACCGATCAGAGCAACCGCAATTTTCTTTTTATTTATCATTTTCAACAACACTTCCCGTCACCCTTTTTGCCACCCCGGAAGCAGCACAAAAATCAGTGACAGTTACCAATCTTCGGTGCGTTTCCCCGTGCTTGGCAGAGGGTGCATCGTTTGGCTTGCGTTTGTAATGATTGCTCAGATGTTAAAATCACTTGATTCCGATTTAGGCGGTGGCCACAAAAATGCTCTGAGAGAATCTCTCTTTTTGAGACAAAATCATAATCAGGCCAGCCAAATTTTTTCAGTGCTTTGTCTATCAGTGCTAAAACATCACGAGCAAAACATTCAACTCTCAAGCCTTCAAATCCAATGAAAGGTGATCCAAAGTCAGAAGCCAGAATTCCTTCTCTTCGCCAGTCTCAATCAGTCCATCACATCGCCATATTTGTTTTTCCTAGGTGGCGGAGCTACAACAGGAAAGAGGAACATGATGTGATAATATTAAACAAAAACTATTAAGGGCGAATGAAAGCTAAGAAAATATTATGCGCAACTGTAGTTCACTCTCGTTATCTCCTATCATATTGCCCTCTACGACAAATTAGTTACTCCGGCCATCAATAAGAGAAGAGAAGTGCTCAATTCGCGGTCCCTGTGACATTTTGAAGAAACGGGGTTGAATCAACAGATTCACATTATGACAACAAATTAAGAAAAATTCGTTCTTACGTATAGCGGAGAAATAAGACTTCTCGAAGTAGTTCTGGCCTTAAAAAAGGAACTAAATGGAGAGACAGCATTTAACCACTGGCTCTGCATTTCTTTGTCGTAGAAATCGTGAAATTCAAACAGTCCAATCCTGCAAGCTTTTTTTCTAGGTGATGCCAAGGTTCTGTTTTTCTTAGCTTTTTAAAATACTACAGGTAGGAAAGTAAAACCAGGCGACATAAGCATACGAGCTCAGTAAACACGAAAGGGTACAATTTGTCAAAACAGCCTGACGATACGTACCATTGAACTGGTACATGCGTGTATAACTCGATCATTAAAGGCCCATTATCACCCTTGATGCATCGCGCGCCGCGACCGTTAATTCCGGAATTTCACGTAACGCGAAATTACTCAGACTTCGAAGCCCTTGTTTTATCGCTCTTGTTTTATCGCATCGTGAACAAATCTCCAAATTTATGGCCGTAAATATGCCCCACGTTTATTCTTCTTCATTTTCCTCATATTATTTTGGGAACAATTTGTATGTATGTAAATTTTGGCCCGGTTAAAGTCAAAAGAGTCGGTGTGACAATAGTCGGTAGCGGTCACTTTTATATGAAAGTGAGGTTCAACAAGGACTTACAGAGACTCGTTCGAGCCGACTTACTGCGATTTGGAATCTGATTTGATGGCGAGTAAATTATACGTGTATGGACAACAGTTTACGTGTTTTAATGTGGAACTCAACCTTTTCCTCCTTTTGTCAAGCCGCATGGTCGACTCTATTTCGAACACAGCATAAAGCGAAAGGACAGGATAATTGAATAAGAACGTAACTATGAGCATTTTTTACTGCAAGTTAGAAACCACTTATTACCCTTACCTAATAATAAATAAATGTTTTCTTGTGGATATTTTGTCACCATCCTCGGCACATGTGCGTGTTTTATCAATAACGGATCGTTCAATACTTTGCTGTTTTTATTTTAAACCTGTGAACGGATTGTTCAAAAGGTTTCAATGAAGAAATATGAAGCAATTTGCAAGTTGAACTTCTAGTCACTAGTTTTGTGAAACCGCGGACAGGCGACAACTCGGAGTGAGGAGCCACATCAAAAGCCCGATAAAAATGATTAATCAATAAGAGGCATTATTTAACAATAGCGCGATTTCAAAACAACAAAAGCAACGACAACAACAACAAAAATAAAAATAAACATTAAAAAAAAAAAAAAAAAACGACCGCGTCGGATCAAGAGTGAAAATGGGCCTTAAGAACCGAGAAATAACCTCGCAAATAACATCGCAATCGCAATAATCACTGTTATTCAAAGACAGGGTTACCTTGTCTGTACGAAGGCCTCCGTTGTCCAAATTCTCGGTTGCTCTCCTGGTTGCTTCGTTCATCAATACTGTTGTCCATATCAAACCACGACAAAGGAGCATCACTTGAGCCTGATCTTGAACCCTGCTCTCCCTGCTGCGTACGTCTCGGCTAAAAACGAAGAGGGAGCATTAACGTTGTTTTAAAGTGTTCGAAACAGGTGAAATCTCAATATTTGAGTAATTTCTCTTACTTGTGATACAATAAATAAAACACAGAGGGGTCGATAGGTTTATTACGACGATATACAGTAAGTTGCCATAGAAAGACAGTTTCTCCCCAGATTGTTTTTGGTTTTTTGTTCCAGATTGTTTGCACGGCTACCGTACAATGTATGTGCTGTAATGCCAATTCTCAATCAATTCACGGATCAATCAATTTAGCCACGGTAAGATATCAAACGGTTACTGACTCATTCATTGATCGATCAATCGATCGATCGATCGATCAGTTGTTTGATTGATTGATTGTTGACAGCAGCGCTAACCCTAGCTTTCCCATTCCCTTTTCACGATAGACAGTGACAGTAGTGTCGATAATGATAGTGCAATGCTAACAGTGGTAATGGTGGTAATGGCGATAGATCACATGTCTATTGACAGTGACGGCGGCAGTCATGGATAGAGTGACATTGAAAGTGATAGTGATAGTGATAGTGATTCATGTAGCGAGGATGACAGTGACAACAAGAATGGCAAGAATAGTTAACACATGTAAAGGACTAAGCGAGCGTGAAACACGTGGACGCTAACTTAACGGACCTGTTCCGACCTACTTGAACCGGATGAAGACATGCCTGGAGGAGCCCATCGTTCTCGGTTTTTCTTTCTCAGCTCGGCATAACTCGTGTATTTGTCCTCTTTGGCCTTCTCAACATCGAAATAAAGGCTTGGCGGTGGAGGGCTTCTTGGCTGGACTCGACGGAAGAAGGATCAATGACATTAGAAGGGTTGTAGGCCTGTGTAGGAGATGTTGGTTCACTAAACCGGTTACCGGACCAAGCTTGTCCTGTTGTGATTACATGACTGAAAATCAGTTTTCAAGTCTTATATAAAGTGGTAGAATGCAATATATACTGTCTAAAGCCCTGGTCAAACGGCGCATGATAGTCGATGATAGTTGATTCTCTCCAAACTATCACCAACTATCATCAACTATCATTCACATGGTCAAACGGCGCATGATAGTCGATGATAGTTGATGATAGTTCACCGGCAGTCGCGCGAGCAAAGGTCACGCGAGCAGCTAGTTCCAGGCTCTTTCCGCGTAAGATGTGAGCACTAAAATGGCTTCGCGAGAGACAAACTTGTAGAAGTATGAATTTATCGCGACGAAAGAGGGCGGCAGCTTGCTTAATAGTAATCGATTTGTTGGAGGGATGCGGTGTCTCTTCTAATTCTTGAGAGTTGACACTTTCTTCAGAAGATATCTTCTCTATGTTATCTTGGTCTTCAATATTTTCGTTGTCATGATTATCATCTTGGATATAAACACGTATTTCTGAAGCTGCAGCTGAGCCTCGCGAGGAACTTTTGGCGGCCATTTTAAACGAGCCCGCCGATTTTCGGGGAAAACAGCTGACCAAAAACTATCATGAACTATCATACGCGTGGTCAAACGAGAAAAACTATCATCGACTATCATGAAGAATTTGAACAAGCTCAAAATGAATGATAGTTGATGATAGTCGATGATAGTGCATGATAGTTGGTGGTCAAACGGAAGCGCGCGCTTCAACTATCATCGACTATCATCAACTATCATCGACTATCATGCGCCGTTTGACCAGGGCTTAAAGAACTAAAGACATAAAGCAATTAGGGAAAGGTCATAGAAACGCAAAAGACGTTGTATGTCCATGTATTATACCACAGGTGTGAAACACATCGACATCACAGAAAGATAACTACATAACGCCGTTATGTGTCAAGTAAGAAGTTTATTGGAACTTTATATACTCGTTTTTTGTTGTGTTCTATATTTATTCGATTTATTTCGCGGAATTATTTACGGAGAACGGCGAGCGAGGCGAGTCTTGAGGCGGGCTGGGAAGGGAAGGACCCAAATCCCACGCCGCTTGCTCGTCCCTCTCTCCTTCGAATTGCAGGGAGCTTAAGCAACGACGACGGCAAAGGCAACGGTAACGTAACTCTTTTCGCGATTACTCCAACGTGGTCAACTTGTAAAAGGTGGGAGAATTATTCAGGAACTAAATTATTATGAACGACCTCGCCTTCTCGACAACACCTTCAAATTGGCTATTCCACATTGTTGTAAAAAGAAGACAGAACAGAATTGTATTAAAAAGTAAATTGCTCCGAGATTGTTTTCGATCATTAAACCTATTGATTTGTTGTGTTCTTGTCACAGCTGCCCACCTCTATAGGAAAGCAAGCTTGCAGCCTAGTTTTGCTTTAATTTGTTTGTTTCAAATCTGATCTCAGCTTTCCTAGGAGTATAACTTATTGGTGTTTGCGATGACCTGAATACAGACCTTGCAAATCTATGCCTTGCTGTTCATGACCGACATCTGCTGTTTGCCACTGTCCCTGGTAAGATCCGCGACTCGCAGACCTAACACAATACACATATGATTCACACTGTTAGTATTCCATCATCTTATTTCCTTTGTGACTAGAGGACCCAGGTTTTATAAGCTTCTTGCTTTCTTCTGGGCTCCTTTGCCAGCTTACTATTATTGTTAGCATTTATTTCTTTATTTTGATTAATTGGCTAAATAAAGAACTGAACTGAAATGCACTGTTAAGCGGCGAAGGCTGACATTCAAGAGTGCCGTTTTCGGGTATAAAACACCCTTTCATATGAACTGCATGTACATGTACTCGTCTGCATCATTAAAAATAAGTGAACAAAAAAAAAAAAAAAAAACGTTGCGAGGATTTTAAAAGTTTTGGATTTAAGCTGCTTTGATTCTAATATGAGACATATGTATTTTTATCTTCTAACAAATAACTAGAGGCCATATTTGCCTTCACGGATTCCAAGAGGCAATCGGAAATTGCAATTTGCTACTTCACTGATCCACCAACATGGTTGTAATATTACACTGTATGACAAAGTTAGCATACGGGGATCTGAATTCCTTTCCACATTTTATGTTCACTATGGCATCATGTTGATCATGTACACATAATTGTCGTCACTTGGGCGAATTTGATAAATTATACGCTGTGAGGATTTCGGTTTGTTTATGTTGGTCGAGTAATTACGAAATTCCGTGAATTGAGACACACAGAAAAACAGACAATAAACAAACTTTCCTCAATAAAACATATATTCGGATGAGCCTCAGTGTTTCTGCCTGAAAAGCAAACGCGTTCAATTTTCGTCTTGAAAGCGAACAATCAGAATCAGTCACTTTGAAGCAGAATTTTAGACTCCAGCTGAGCACATTTTCCGTAAATTTCGCTAAAGTTGCTACGAATACAGCGAATCGGTCAATTAAAGATAAAGCACGGTAACAATTCAAATTCAAATTCAAACTTTTAGTATTTTTTGCAAGGTTGATTTCCAGAAGCGCTCAAACATTTCGGAGAATGTCCACATTACTTCAGTAAAATCCAATATGGCTGCATTGTTGTTATGTCAGTTTCGTTAGCGCTTGTGCAGAAACGCTGGAAGCTTTGCAGATGAAACACGATGAAGAACGGACGTCATTTCTACATGAAATCCGAGTAAAAATATTATTATTATTATTATTATTATTATTATTATTATTATTATTGTTATTGTTATTTTTATTATTAAAACTTTATTGTAATAATTATTTATCACATTGATTGAAAGCGGTTTCAGGCTTCTCGCTTCAGTCTCGAGCAGGGTTTGGCCTTGCGTGGGCAATGAGAAACACGTTGAGACGAACGAAAATGACATGCAGCCACAATTGTGACAGATTACATGTAATGTGCACAGTCCGCCCAATCAGATGCCTTTTGTAATCATTCAGGAACTATTTGCTGCAGATTGCAACTCTTATCAAAACAACATTGAGGGGGTGTTGTCCCTAATGTATAAGTGCACCGGTAGGTAAACTCCTGTTCATGATTGTGATCTTCGAGAAGAGTTCCTTCCTGTAATTATTTGATCTTTTAGGAAGGAAACAGGATGTGCAAATTAACAGCCTTACAATGCACATTTTATTATTATTTTTTTTTTTTTGGCAAACGGTTACCTCACATCACTGGCTTCAACTGTATTGCAAATTCTACATGTACGTTACTGTACCTTTGCCTTGCTCTAACTTGATCAGCAAGCCTCGAATTCTCCAACCTCATAATCTTCTCAATACAAGCATTTTGATAAGAAGCTATTCCCATAACGAATCCAAAACCGAAAATCCCTTGGAGAACAAACAAATTGTATAACTTAATCACTTACCACAACCATACAATACAACTCTTTTCATCCCGTAAACATGTCCTAACTACAGTACACTCTCCATATTTCTGATGCAGTGAAATATATATTATTATGTACATATAGCTGCTTACTGAATTTTCATTGAAAATAGCCACCAGTGTCAAGTTTGGAAGTTAAGTGCTGCATTTTCACATTAAGGCATATAGCTGAGGTAGAAATGTAGCCAAAAATAATTATATGTACATGTACTAGTAGCATTTACAAAGACCACAATACGAGCAGCTTGTACCAATGATCTGCCTATGAACAAAGAATGATGACGACGATGATGATGATGATGATGAACAAAAAATCAATGTTAGGAGTTTGAAATACATCCTTTTTTGCTATATTTTCAGGGACAAATATCCAACCCTCCCTTATCTCCTTCAGTACAGGAGGGGGGGAGCAGGGTTGGCGTAGTGGTGAGAGCGCTCACCTTCCACCAATGTGTCCCAGGTTCGATTCCTGGACTCGGCGTCATAAGTGGCCTGAGTTTGTTGGTTCTCTACTCTGCTCCGAGAGGTTTTTCTCCGGGAACTCCGCCGGTTTTCCCCTCTCCCCAAAAACCAACATTTGATTTCATTTATTTATTAGAGTAGATGTGATTTAAAAAATTGTAAAGCGCCATTGATCTGTATTTGTAAATGGCGCTATATAAGTAATAAATTATTATTATTATTATTATTATTATTATTATTATTATTATTATTAGTACAGCACATGGTGTATTCATAACCTATTTGGTTGCTTGTTGTTTTAGGGGCACCTACATGAAATTGGTAGCTTGAACATCTGTGGTAACCATTGAAAAAAAATAAATTATGGTAACTTTTATTAGTTGCTTGCTGTGTGTTTCATTCAATAACAATAATAATAATAATAATAATAATAATAATAATAATAATAACGATTTTATTAGTAGTACTTCCACAAGGTGGCTCTTTGCCTACTAATTACAAATCTCAAATCAAATCAAATGAAATCAAATGAGAGAAAAACCTCTCGGAGCAGAGTAGAGAACCAACAAACTCAGCCCACATATGACACCGAGTCTGGGAACAAGACAACTTTCAACTGTTTATTAGGACAGAGGTACCAGGTACAAGATTTTGCAGTCATTTAACAACATACCTGTGTAGTAGATTCCAGGAAATCTTTTTGCGTATGGTATAGGAACACCTTGTGACACAACAACACAATCATGTCAGCAGGAAGGGATTAACAGTGTATTTTACCAGATTAAGGAGAGCTGGGAACTACAGCAACAACAGTTGCAGTTTACCACTAAATTTCCTAAATGCAGTGGTGAATAGTAAAGCAACTGAAAGTCACCACCAAAGATTCTAAAGACAATTTTTACATATAGATTTATTCACGTGAGGGAGGGTAGTGACCAAAGTGCTTAAGCCTTCATATCAATATATACAACTGTATGTATATGTTACGGTTCAATTTTATCTTTGGTTTAATTTTTTTTCTTCCTTTGTTTTTGGGTATTGGTAATGTATGATAATTAGAGTAGTGGAAAACAAAGGGAGAAAAATAGACCAAGGATACAATTGAGCCATAACAGTGTTAGTAAAGACAAGACAGGCAACATGTTGAATTATTTACAATTCTTCAATGTATTTTCCATACCATATTTTATGGCTTGTCTCAATATAACAACACCTAGAGCTCCCAAGGGGACACCTGCAAAATTTATGAACTGGAATGAATAAGGCACTTGTATTTGTTTTAATGATTTCCACCAAGACAACACACAGATGTACAAGCATGAGCCCATTTTGATATGGATCCCTGTAATCTTCCCACCCCTTCATTTCCCGTTGCTGTTGTGAGTAACTGACTATAGTGTCATTCCTGCTTGAAATTACAGTACATCGCTACTCCTTGCGGAGAGTGTGTGAATTCGTTTACATCCCCATCAATTTTTACACATGGAGGTGAGGGAACAAGGAGAATATGGCTTAACGTCACCATCCGATGATGTAATCATTTGAACTGAGACAGATATTTTGGACATAATTATACAGCCTGCATGTTGGATAAAATTTGAAAAGAAATTTGACATTTACCCAATATGCAAAGATGGCAAGATTTCTGTACAGCCCCATACATTAATTAAGCTTAGTGGGGTAATGAAGCTTTCTGCCCAGACCCATACATGTACGTGTACATGTACATTACTTTGTATGCGCTACTCCCATAGGGAAGATATTTGTTTACAAACATTGTTTTTGTTATTTAAAATGTTCAAAACGTTAAACAAAAGAATTCTTTGTTTCACCAGCCAATACCTCTCTGGTTGGCATATTAATAACAATAGGTGACGTCACTGATATCTTTGCTATACTGTTCCTCAATATACATCAAATTAAAACAGCAAGTCGGCAAGGAGAACTTGAACCGGAAAATGGCTGAAAAAATAACGTATGGGGCTCTGCGAAAATATAATTTTTCTTAATCATTCAGCTTTACACCATTGTTTTTACTTTTGGGCTTCATCTTGAGTTTTTTGTATGTTACATGTAATCTATTATATTTACCTCTAAAGTAAACGCTGTTTATCCTGCATTCTCTAAGAACAGCCTTTTCTTCATCCGTAAGCTAACACAAAGGAAAGTTAACAACACGCTTATACACATGTGGCAAAAACCAGTTTCGTTTATACGTTGCTTACCTCGACTATCGTCATTCCTGCTTGAGGCGTCGGTGCGTCCGCCATTTTGAATGTTGATAAAAGAAAAACTTTTACGATGATACACCAGGTAGCTATTGGTATACCACAGTAACCGCTGGTCAAGATCACGTGCCTGTTATTTTTCGCTCAATTTCTTGTGGAATAGCTGTATCTGTCAGTAGATTGTGTGCTCATGGCGTAGTTGGTCTTCCCACTCATTATTTCTGCACTCGTTTAACTTAAATATGAGGATGAATTGCGATAAAAGAACACTTTGGATCATTGTCGGACAGGGAGAAGGTTAGTACATATAGAAAACTGCCGACAAAAGTAGCTAATTTGAGTTTATGAAGTATGTACAGTACATGTATTTTGAGTTGTGCGGTTCTTCAGCTAGCTTGAAACAAAGATCACTGTGTTATACATTTGTTTACTTTACTTCAAAGAAGTCTCCGACTTAAAACAGTTCCAGTTTAACGCTGAAGAAACAGGCGATGAAGACAAAGCAAGTTCCAAAGCCAAGTTTTTAGAGGTAGAAAATGGCTGACTATTTATTTCCCGTGGTTTCTTTGTCTAGTTTTGCACCTTACCAGAGCTGTCCGTATTTTTGAAGTAGCGCCGGGGAAACACGGAAAAAAATAGACAGGGACTCCAACTATTTTGGATAGTCAATGCTAATGCACATGTCATTGGCTTCCGCATGGGGTCGAGCTCCCCGGCTAACCAGGGGGATTGTAAAATCAGGAATTTCCCGGGGGGTTGGGGAATCTCTTAAGACAGAGCCCCCTGAGTGAGGTGTCTCTCAGCTGAAAATCCACATGACATCCTTTTCAAACTTGTGAATTCCCCCCTAATCTTTGATCGTAAAACTATGTCAAGATTTTCCCCTACCCTCAGGCAGAGAATCCCATCCATCTTCTTATAATTATTCCCCCACATATCTCCCTGGTAGGCCCGGGGGTCGACCCCATGGGGAAGCCAATGACATGTGCATAATATGCTGTTTTCTATCAATTAGTACATGTTGCCAGTGGATTAATTATTAATTTTGGTGTATTCTTTGCCTGATAGTTTGGTTGATCAACTTTTTTCATTGTTTTATTGAATGTGTGATTTCTTTTAGGCTCTTGCAGAACAGCTGGGTTTATCAGAATCTGAAAAAGGAAATGTCCTTAAGGTATGCTTCTGGTGAGATGGAAAACACTTTCTTTAATGTTAATATTCCCTTCACCCCACCCCCACCCCTGTGAAAATTAAATCGAGACATCAGCTTCTCAGGTATTGCTTGGGTGAGTGTAGTCCTGAGACAGATGGTTTGTCGTCATATCAGAGTCGGGTGACTTGTGTAGCAATGAATGCTACATGTACCATTTGTACATGCAGATGGTATCCAATTTTCCAGCTGTTGACCTGAATGCTCTTGAAACAGAGTCATAATATTCTTGGTCACCTGTCTGCTTTATTTTCACTGCTGCTTTAGTGGTGTTCATAACTGCAATGATCACTCACATCTTCATACAGTAAAGTTGTTGCAAGATTATGGTTACTGAGTGCCCATGCTCAGGTACCAGGTACCATGCCCATGGTACCAGTAATGGACCCCTAAATCTGATGGTAGATACATCCATATTGCTTGAGAAAAATAAGGCACACTGTAATTACAGCAATTACAGCAAATGCACTGTCAAGTGTTTTTCTTGCCTGCAGTCTAAACTTTTCTTAAAGATATTCATTTCACATTTTTAAATATCAACAACCAACCGGATTGGTAGAGCACCCTACTACTGTACGGGAGGTCATGAGTTCAAACCCAGCTGGGTACATGTACATGTATGTAATGATATCTGTAAACCATTAGACTAATTCTAGTACTTTTGGATAAACACAATAAAGTGTAGGTCCCATCTCACAACACTTGTTCATACTGCTCTGTGATAGAAGAACCCACACAATGTTTGCAAAGAGTAGGGTACAGAGTCCCCATTGTTGGGGTCTGGTCTTTCGTTCTGTTGGGGAGGGGATTAGGCTGAATTTTGCCTCTTAGAGGACCTACATTCCTATTGTGTATTCACTTGTTGTGGGCAAATAATTGCTAAAATTATGCAACAAAAACTACAAATGTTCTTATTGCTGCTTTTTTATTGAATTAAAGTTGAGGAATGGAAGGGGGTCACTTATACCTTTGAGCAGGCGAACTCCAGAGAATACTGTAACAAGGTGGGTTTATCTGGCTTGATTTTCATTTAAGATAGTCGTGTACAATCTACATTGTTTCTGTAATCAAAAGTGCCTTGTATTGTATGTAACATGTATAAACATGTATGTAAACCTACTTGTGAACCTTGCTTGCCCCAGCTCTCTATTTAGTTGACTAGTCCAGTGGTTAGAGTCTCATTCTGGTGTTCAAAGGGTGCTTGGTTCAATTCCTGTCCCTTGTGGAATGCTCCATCTTTCCTTTTATTGATGTATATAATTTCCATTTTAATTCATACAGCCCCTATATTCTTGAAGTATGCAAGCAACACTCTTCTGGTAAGAAATAAAACATTCAAAAGCAGTTTTATCACATGTTGGTACTAATTCCATTTTTACCACATGTACATGTACATGTGGTAATATTAATCATGCACATACTTTAAATAGAGTGGTTTCCAGTTGAGTGTATTGGTTCATGGGTCAGAGTGTGTTCATTGAGATATGAAGCATGCGGGAAGTTTGGAGAGAACGAAAGATGCGTAACAGTTGCTTGAGGCGTATACTGCAAGCAACTCTAGCTTCTTGAGTGCTCTCCAAACTCCCCAAGTGCTTTAATATCTCAAGGAACACACAGCTGATGCATGAACCAATTGTTTTTATAACATTTTTAATGTGTTAGTTTAAATGTTGTAGAAAGAGAAATTCCCTCTGCTACAGTTGTACGTCATCAGTGTGCTCAATGAGAATATAAAGCATGCTCGTGCAATTGAATATGATTACGCAAATTTAATACAGTGTAGCTATTAGTTATAATAGTAATTTTCATTTACTTTGGTTTTGCTTTACTCCACTTGTACACGCTCATTTTCCCATGCTTTGCGCTAGTTACATGTATAATGTTATTGCTTCAAATTCTGATTGGTTCTTTGAACTGTCTGCATCTCTAGTGATTGGCCATAGTAATTACAGTGTATACTTCAGTTTTGGCTTTACAACACTCAATGAAACAATGCTCTGGACAAATGTACTGTACATGTACATGCCAGCTATTTCTCTTGTACGGCCAGTCTCTTGCAGTCTTAAAAAAGACCTGATGCATTCGTGGTGTAATGTTATAATTGGGGCGACCTGCACCATTTGCAACACGTCACAAGATTGGTTCAAAACAACAATAAACAAAGAATGAAAACAATGGAACCTGGCCCTAAAACAATAGAGATGCAGCCTTTAAAGATCTGGTGAAATTAGAGGTTTTAAAGAGGTTCAGGCCTACTCTTTTTTATGATGACTATTCTTTGATGCATGTAGTGAAACCCAGTCCTAGACAAGTTACCCCAAGTTACAACGAGACTTACCAACGGAAACTACATCTCTTCAGCAAAAGGGTGAGTTTGACACTTAATCAATGTAGGAAATAATACAGAGTGGAATAGGCAAAATTAGAAAAAAACTTTCATCATTAATTTTGGGCAGTTGTTTATTTTGCCACCTCTTCACTGTAATACTCTTTTTTTTCTAATCTAGCTGCTTTACTGCTTTGATTTGTTAATGTTTAATCATTTGAGATGGCAATGGCATTTACCAGTAAACTTTTGTTTGGCGATTTTTCCGTAATTATAAAATAATTTCATTGTACAGATCAGCAAACTAGAAGAAACTATGCCGAAATTGTCGCACTTGCGAGATGCAAAACTTAATGCGGTGAGTGCTTCTACTATTTCATGCTAAACTCAGACACACTGTTTGTGATGGTTGGATGATGTTTTGAAAGTTGAATGTTTTTATTGGGTTATGTTCACAAACAAACTTTCAACTTCTTCCAGTCAGATCTAAAAGAGAATGTGCAAGGCTTGAGAGTAAAGTTATCATTCATAGTAAAGTTATTGTTAGACACAGACCAACATTCAGGCCCCATAGGAGTTACAGTAGCTACAAATATACACATTGTCTGTTAAGGGCAACTAGTCGGCTTGGAATGGAATCTGACTATCACTGGCATGTTTCCTTTAGCCTTCTGCAGCATCTCTATGTACGGTGTACATGCCAGTCTTGAGTTGTACTGTAGGTCACCTCATTTTCTTGGTAACCATTTCTTTTTGGTCTCTCTATAAACAGGAGGTGAGAGGCTTGGAAGAAAGATTGAAATTTCTGAACTCAAAACTTGAGGTAATAATACTACTATATCAAACACACTGGCGATTGCGCTTCACAGTTACATGTACCAATACTGGCAATCTGCTAATGCAGCTATAGTGTATCATTATATGGAGTGTGGTAGGTTGGCCACTTCACCCGTTTGCCACAGGAGAAATTGTGGGAGCTTATTCCTCCTCAGGGGCACATGTACCCAAATTCGCAAGGTTTCTGTAACAGCTTGTCACTATCTATTACTGGGATGGCTGGAATCTCCTCAAACCTGTCGGGTAGAGAGAGAGACGATGTTTAACGCGTGCGGTGCGTTGCGGCGCTGCTCTGCGTGGTGCGGAGTGGTGTGGCGTGTCGTGGCGTGGCGTGGGTAATGACGTGGTGTGGTGTTTTATTGTATTTTTGTTGTTTTCTTTTTGTTTTTTTCATTGAAGGAAATAGCACAGTCGAACCTATATTTAGAGATCACCCTCAGGGAATGGCTAAGTGGCTGCTTAATACATGGTGACCGCCTAATACAAGTTGCACAGAAAACATGTTAAGGACGCTATTTTATATCACTTAATCAAAATTTCAAAGCCAGTTTTTTTTTCGCCATTATAACAGTTGGTGTTTTAAGAAACATTTTGATGGAAAAATAATTTACTAAAAGTAGCAGGAACTTATTTTAAAAGCGACATGTACTATGTAGGTATAAAAATATAAGTGAAGTAAAGTGTAGTAAGCAAGCATGGTATGTAAGTATTGTGCAAATATTATGTCATGTAAGCTAGTATGTAATACGTAATGTAAGTAAGTAGAGTGTGGTATGTAAAAAAAACTTACTTTAAAACGCGGGGAAAGTTGGGCCTTTCTCACTAAAATTCTAGACAAAGACTTAGAGTCTGGTGAATAGTTGTGACGTCATTCGTGTGTACTTAGTCGAGTGCGTCACCCCTTTTTTGTGAGTTCTGTGGAATAAAAATGTCGGAGAACTACGAGGATCCTCTACCGGGGCCACCGGCTGCGCAAAGCTTTCCAGGTTTAAGCTTTTTCGCCTTCTCAGCCGTGTTTCACGTTTGAACATTACGCACGAAACACGTCACAGAGACCTTTTGGCCGCTCCACAATGTCTCAAATTTCAGGCTATGGCGGGAATTTTGGAACCCCTGCAAATGGTGAATCTTTGTCACGAAAAGGAGGGAAAAGACTGAAAATGAAATATGGGGATTATAAGCTATCTAAAAACGTAAAAAAATTGGTAGTTAATTTTCCATTCAGGTGCACTTTCTTTGAAGTAATTTTCGGGACTTTGACAACTGACCGCTTCGTAGATGACCCCTTAATACATGCCTGAATACAGGTTCTACTGTAGTGGGATACAGGCTCAAAATGTCAATCTGTCACCAGCCACTTTTGTGACTGCTGGACTATTCTCCCCTGAAGTTGAAATTCTGTGGCAACTCATTGCTGATCGACTTTTTAAAATTCTCTCCCTTCTTTCCAGGAGGCAGACGCTCGACAATGGAAAGGAATGTTTACCAAATATCCTCTGTGGTGAACTGTTGAAAGGAAAAGCCACAAATCCTTATGTGTATAGCAGATATAATGAAAAGATCGATTTGTATAAAATTATTTGTTATGTATGACCTGCAGTGTAAACTATTAACCTTATTGAGCCTCGTATTTCAGAAATAAAAAGAAATAAAGGCATTACCATTACCGGTAATCTTATCGTCATAATGGGCGACAAGAGACATTTTTAGCACACAACGTCTTTCAAAATCAATCTGCTGATAAATTCTTCACAAAGCCTCTACGTTTGGAGCCGCTTGTTCATTTATCAAAGCCCTTGTGCCTGTTAGCACCCTAGAATCGAATTTTTGGATTTTGCGGGATAAAATTGAGCCGACTGTCGTAGCATGCAACTCTGGTTTCGAAAATTGACTTGCAATACAATGTATAGATAACGACAGGGCAAAGACCGGCGAAATAAATTATGCTTGAGCAACTTTTATTTTTGATTTTCCTCGACATAAGGAATGGAATCAACGCTGTAGATACTGCTTCGCATTAATAAACACTTATTAAATACAACTTGTAAAGCTTGTAACGTGGAAGAGAAGATTGTGTTACATGTTTTAAAAGATCACCGATCTTCAACAAATTTTCCGAACACAATAAACCAACACCAGTGTGTTTGAAGAATGTTTGGCCCTTTTTATTGCACACCGGACTTCAAACAAGAGTGCCCTACCAGGCGACCAATAATCTTTCGCAGTCGCTCGATCCCAAACGTTAGTCTCCTCAGGGCGCCGCTAGAGCACAGCCAATGGGGCTGCACTTCACTTCCAATGGAGAACCGCTAGTATATAAGGTTTACAATATGACAATTAATTTTCCCTTTGCACCACCCCCTCCCCCACCTCGACTCCCACCTTGCTACCTTCCCAACCCCTCAGAAGAAAAGAATACTTGTTGATCATAGTCAAAATTTGTACCTAAACAATGCTAAACTAAACAAGCACAAAGAGAAAACAAGATGGCCTTGCAGGTTGAAGAATCTAACTTTTCACGTCGTAATATTTCGAATGGTCGGCCATTAAGATTACCCCGTTAGTGCAGTGTTTAGATATGAGGGTGTTAAGGTGTTTTTTTTATCTACATCATGTCGTTGGTCGGTCCATCATTGCAGAATGATGTAGAGTTGTATTATGCCAATTCCCTTTCAAAAGGGCATGAAATGCAAATATGTTCATGAGCTTTAATATCCGTGAATACAAACAGTTTCCTTTACAATACATTATAAACCTTATACGGATTTACAATTTGGGCCTTTTTTTATTTTATTTCTGTGTGGCTTGCGAAATGATGGCCTCGATCAACGAAGTTTTTAAAGGTATTTTCCTTGCCACTTTCGCCACTCAATAAATATGAAAAGACAAAAACTATTTTATCTGAAATAAATAGGTTGGAACAATGACAAGTTCCAGTAATTAAAAGTGGGAAAGGAAAAGATCTTAAAATTTATGTATTTTTAATGAACTGTGTACAAAGGCTCTTTTCCTTGTAATTATCGTGTTGCTTGAAGGAAAACTGTGCCTTTGTTCTTACGAGCAGGTGCTTTCACTAGATTAACATTTCAATCATTGTACGGCATCTCATTCGTCTCCTTGTAGTGATAACTTTTTGGTCTCGCTGCAGGAAGTTTTAATTACGACTGCTTGATCTCAGCCATCCTTCCCGGGCCATCCAAACTTATTTGAGGTGCGTTTACATCTATTTGCACTTTAACTTTACCGAAGAGTTAGAACGTTGCTTATTTATATCCATTTGTAATGACAATTTCAACCGTTAGATCAGCCAAAAAGCTGCAGTACTAGTTCGGGTTGGTTACAAATATCCCGGATGGTTGGGTTTCATGTCGTACGACAGGAAAGACAAAATAGCTACCCTTTACTTTGAGAGCGTTTACAATAAGGCCAATTGCATTTCTCCGTTTCTTTGTTTTAGGGGGTCTGAAACCGTTCTTCAAATATTCATGGCATAGAGCTGCAAGTTTATCGTGGGGAGAAGGGCTCACTGTAAATAAATCAAATTATTTCGACTTCAAACTCTGCGCATAATTCTATGGTAATTTAAGTCTGTATTAATGTGATTTTTTACAGGCCATGAATACGGAAAACGTTCCATTCCTTCGTCTGGACTTTTCTTCCAGTTTTGCAATGTGAGATAAAGGAAAAAGCAAAATGTGCATATCGTAATTGCTGCCTCTGAGATTTGAGTCATTATTAGCATTTATGGGATCATCTTTTTATTTAGATGAACGCCATAAAGATCGCCTCTGTGATAACGTTGCTTGGAATTTTACGACTGCCTGCGAGTGAAGCCGGTTAGTAGTTCATGTTTTTATTTATTGGTTCATTTTTTTCGTTGCTCGTTTCTTTCTTCTTATAGATATTTTTTGACTTAAGCAAAGTTTTGGGTGAATTGTGGCGGTTATTTCATGTAGACACCACAAGTTGATATACATCCTAACTGTTGTTTGAATTCAAGCGCTTCCAAACAATACGGCTGAGTCACGCAGGTATATTATTAATGACGGGAGAACTTTTTTAATGTGGCACCTGGCCTCTAGCCTTCATTCTCGTCAGTTTTCTTGAAAATACCCAATACCTTTATTCGTGCACACGCATGCATTGTTAAGGAATTCGGCTTTAGAACGTTCTTTAACAAAAAATACTGATGAAACGGAGACCCCTGATTAGTAAACCGTGCGGGATAATTCATGGCTGATGATTTCTACTGTAAAGAGCACTCTCAAGTTTATCGGGTACAAGTTATATTTTGAATGTAAGATCCTTGCGCTGCATTTATCAAGTTATATATAAGCAGTTGCAAAAACACACAAAAATTAAAAATGAAACGGCAAATTAGATACAGCTTTACTCAAACAAACCAAGACTGAGGAGATGTCTGAAGAAGGCATTTGAAGAAATCTAAGAGAAATGAGCAGAAGAAGGAAAAAGGGCGAAGACAGGTAGAAAACGAAGAAATGCAGGGGGAAGAAGAAGAAAGAAAAGGTGATGACGATGATAATATAGGCAATTAGATCCGAAACCTTTCGTAGACTAATCTACAAATGAAGGGCGATTATCGACCACGGTCACGATCATTAAAACTATTTTCAGTTGAGATGAATACTTAGCATTGTTTTGAAGCTATACTACACGTCGTATCTTAACTCTGATCCAGACCAGGGTAAAGGAGGATTCTGGTGCGGACCTTAAACGTTCATAGTTTTTTGTTGCACGTGAGAAAAACGCCACCAGACCTTGTGGCAACTAAATGTTGAGTGGTAGATTTTGCAGAAACTGGAATGTTTCAGCTCTTAATGACAGTAAATTATAGCAACTATCACGGTTTTCATCATTTTAGTGTTTTCTATTAATCATTTTACATCTTGGTAAAAGTTGGTGCGTTTCATGAAATCCAAGATGGCAGATCCTCGGATGACCACCAATTGGTTTTCATGACGTCATCACTAACGGTTGTCGACCTGAAAGAAAAGACATTAGGTCGTACTATTTACCGTCCAAGTTTGACTCGAAGACTTCTACAAGGCAGGTAGTCGCATAGGTAAATCACAGCATCACTCCAAAAAGTAACTAGGACTAAAGGAACTAAACTATCATTTACCTTAACTTCCAGGACTTCGGTTGCGTGTGAATGATTCAGAGGAATACAAACTGCGTCTTGAGCTGTTGGAAAACATGGACATCATGGTTCGTCCTGTCAAGTCGTATTCAGAAGCTGTCAATGTGTCGTTTTCTTTGATTGTGAGATCGTTAAGTGATTTAGTAAGTAATCAATGCTTCCCAAAAGTAGAAGTGTATTCTGCTTCTCTTACATCTAGCAATGCAATTTAACGCAAAGTAGTTTGAAGAGAGAGCTTGTTGCATTTTTGCAGTACGTTAGTTTATTTTTTGCAAGTATCTTAAGAAGGCTTTGAGTTGACAGTTGCGGGACACATCCCACCTGTTTGACATTTGTAATACCTCAAGTAACAGTAACGAAAAGAGGTTCTGTAGAACCACTTTTTAGCCCTACCAGCTATTGTCCAGCATCCCATGATACCCCTGGGTGGCTAAATATAAGAGAAGATCTTTTAAAAGCCTGTTTGCGCACTATCTTAAGTAACAGTTCTGTGGATATAAACTTTTAATGCTGGCCGTGTATATAAGCAATTCACATCAGTTATACTCACATTCGTTTATCTAATACTTCATGGTTTTTTAGTATTATTTTTTTATTTTTAGGAAAACAAACGACAAATGCTCATTACAAGTATCTGGATTTCCCAGGTTAGGTTCTGAAGACACGCAGACATTAATATCCTCCCTGGATTTCTCCTTAAGGAATTAAATTTCTATCCAGTTAAAAACTAAAAACGTCCACCATTAACAAGAATTCTCAAAAATAAGATTAAAAACACACGTCATGGTTTTAGAAATCTGAAAGAAATATGAAAATTGGTTGAATGTCAAAAAAAAAATATATGAAACAGTTTTACTCGCGCTGAATTTCATAACTTTATTCATATTTGAGGAAACAGTGCCAAACTGATCCTGAAATGTATCTGGCAACAATTTGGTACAACACGTTTCACGCTACTTCAATGTTGATTCCATGGAATCCACTGAAGAAGATGGTTCCAAGATGGTGGCATT
This sequence comes from Pachyseris speciosa, assembly GCA_016490735.1. NCBI lineage: Eukaryota > Metazoa > Cnidaria > Anthozoa > Scleractinia > Pachyseridae > Pachyseris > Pachyseris speciosa. Next base: position 106,077 of record JAEMWC010001406.1, on the reverse strand, counting down.
TCACAAATCAGTCACGTAATTTCCACGTTACATGGCGCCCTCCACTCACCTTTCGAACAGTTTTGCATTTTACCAGCCTTTCATCACAGAGAAGGAAAGAAAGTAAATACGAAATAGGGTTAATTAATGCGTTCTGTTTCTCCCCTTTTGATAGAAATGGCATAATCCTTTTCTTGAGTGGGACAAAAACAAATATGGAGGCATTGACCGCATCCATGTCAGGCCGACGGAAATATGGGTCCCCGACATTATCCTGTACAATAAGTAAGTTCAGAATCTCATAAATTAAACTTAGAATTTTAAGTGTGACTCAGTCATCCGCCTTATCGACAACGGCAGTTCATGATCAGTTCCATGTGTATAGTCACAACCACTGAGTCAAATCCATAGTCACTTTCACTATCATTGCCACTGAAGTTTGGAAATGTCATCGCCACTTCCATCGCCATTGCTGTCGCCGTCTTCATGCCTTTCACTAGTGCTTTCTTCAATTCTTTGTCGTTGCGGCTGTCAGAGTCACTGACACTCTGGCTATAGCTGCCGCTGTCACTGTAAGCGTCAAGGTCACTATAACTGCCACTGCCAATAACTCTTTCATTCACGGTCATTGTCATAATCAGTCACCGCCATTGTTTTGACGGCTCTGGTAATTCCAGTTACCTCCCCCTGCCGCTATTACTGTTTTTTTTTCCATTTATACCATATCTGTACTTGCTCCTGTCCCTGCCTGTGACTTTCATCGTCAATGTCACTGCCATTATCTTTTGCGATGTCGTTGTCTTTTTGTCTTTGTCATCGTCATTGTCTTATCAAGCAGTGAAAAAAAAAAAAATTGAGACGCGACTCTCAGCCGAAAAAAAAAAGTTTTATGACACTGCATTTGGTTTATGAGGCGTTAACTGTTACTTTCTTCAAATACGAACGCTGATTTATGGACCTGACATTAGGTGCAGAGAGATGGACCGAACATGCATATAATTCATGCAGTTAGCTAACAAATTTTCCCAGGAAGGCATCTTCAATTTTCCAGTAATGACTCTGAACTTCACCTCTCTTCCAGTGGAGATAACAAAGTGTTCCAAGCGGGCCATACTGAACTATTCAAGACCTGGGTGGTACTGCAGAGCAATGGAATATGCACGTGGGATTCGCCTGCAAATGTGGAGAGCGAATGTGATATAGATATTAGCTCGTTCCCTTTTGATAAACAGAACTGTTCATTCTTCTTTGGGTCCGCGACATACGGAAGCGAATTACTGGCTATTCGTTCCATGCCACCCAAGGAACATGCAATCATTGAGTCAGGTAAGAAGAACCCTAGTGACTACACGTTAGAGATTTGCAAGTAACTTAAAATATTTAAATCCTGGATCGTTGCTATTCTTTTGATCATATTATCAACTCGCATTCCTATTTTAAATATACATTAAAGTAATAAAAGGGCTTCGCAAATAGGTCTGGTAATGAGAAAATCTCGTAAAGACAAATTATCTCTGAGAGTTAAAAGTAAGTTTCTGCTTTGCATAAATAGAGAAATAGTATTTTGTTCACTATAAGACTTCCTTCCACCATGTGAGATTATAGTGAATTAAGGTTTTCATCTCTTTTGTCACTTGTGGTGCGCGGAGATCTGAAAAGGGTGAGCTCTATATGTGAGGGTCAACAAATGATCTCCAGATTATAGACCCAGCCTATAGAAAAATGTCTGCCTTTAGATTAGTCTTTTTTTTTTCGTATTCAAAATAGCCTCACTAACCTCGGGATAACAAATTCTTTAGAATTTTGATCTCAAAAGCGACGTTAGAGAAGCTATTTTGAATAAGAACAAAAGAATAATTTAGAGACAGCTATTTTTACATTGGGTCTATTACGGTACATCATTAAAGTATATCTCTGCAGTGACACTTGTCGAAGCATTACATGTTGCTAATTCCCACCAAGTGAGTTACCTTCTATTGTGTTCTGTAGACAGCAATGGTGAGTGGCATATCGTTCGCACATTTGAAGATGTTTACCACAAACAGCGCTATCCACACGACACAAGGAAGTACTGGTTTATCAAGTTTACCCTGGAAATCCAGCGAAAGTGGATGTACTACGTCATGTTTCTGATCCTTCCATGTGTCATCTGCACCTTGCTGGTTCTCGTCGGTTTCGCGATTCCTCCAGAAAATGGCGAGAGGATTGGTTTCTGTTCAACCATCATGATCGCAGTCAGTGTGTTCCTCCTCATTATCTCTGAAATGCTGCCAGAAAAGTCGGACACGCTGCCCATCCTGGGAGTTTACTACACAATAACCATGATGGAGATTGCATTTGCGTTAGTGGCCACCATTCTTGTGCTTAGAGCTTATCATTCAACTAGTGAGCCGCCTGCATGTTTCAAAGCTTTGTATCGAGCGTGCAAGGCAAAGAAGAAGAAGAAGCTTGAACGTAAACTCAAGATCAACCCGAAGAAATTTTTCAAGCGAAATGCTGTTAACAGCGAGATCACCCAAGCGGAAAACGAGGCAACAGCGGTGTCCATGCCTCCAGGCCCTACTGCCTCCTGCGGCCCGGAAAATAAGCCAATCATGGAGAACAGCGATGAACTCAGTGATGAGGATAATAGGAAAATTTGGCGCTCCATTGCTGTGTCTTTCGATCGGCTCTTTTTCTGGGTGTTTTTGCTGGTGTTTCTTGGCTCTTCCGGATACTTGATCATGATCCGCCCAGTTATTGATTTAAAGAAGATCAGCCTGCAGTGAAGTTTGTTTTGCAACCCACAACATTACGTTTCTTATCAGTCAAATCGACAAATTACAGTTTAAGAAGCGCTGACCTCCATCTTCCCACTACGGGAGACGTTCTCTAAGATACCTATATCCTAAACTATAGAATTTCCAACTTTTCCTCAACGATAGATGTAGGGCTCCATCAGCGTGCTCTGTGCACTTTCCATGCCCAAATTCTAAGCATTCTTACTTCTAGTGTTATTTTTATCTAACGAGTTTTTATTTTTGCTATCATTAACATTATCATTATCGTTATGGTTATCGTCGTTATCATCAGCACAGCAGTGGCTTCAGCTTACCACATCACATCAATTTGTGAGGTATCCTTGTCATTACAGCCGAGGGATATTGTCACTCCACCCACATCCCAGAAGCTTTACATTTTCACCATGTGGCTTTAGTACCCAAAGAATGGCTTCGATCAGCTTACCAGATGACATTAATTTGTGAGGTATCCTTGTCACTCCAGCCACGTCCGACAAGCTTTACTTTACATTTGCACTGCTTGTTTTATTCACGTGTGGGTACTTAAGCCTGAGCGTTAGCTATGCCATGCTGATGAGGCCTAGCATGGCCGAAACAGCTGTCCATGGCTTCTGATATATGGGCTCAGTCTTTGATTTGGTAGATTTAAGGGGTAATGCCAGCTACTATGTGGCCTTAGTGCCCAAAGAGTGGCTTCAGCTTACCAGATCAATATTAGCCTCTTGCTAAGAAAACATCACAGAGTGCAATGTATTGCCTGAATGTATCAGAGTTGTCTTGCGTCATAAAAAATAAACTATATTGTAAAATTACTTTTTATCTCCCCTAAACATCGTCGGATCGTTTTTGTTGGGACACAACACAAAACATTTGAGAAATTTGTCTTGAAGTGAAATAGTGCTCAAGATATCGTTCCAGTAACTCTTTAATTTGGAATATCTATAATTGGACACCCACGCCCACATGTAAATTTGAAAAATCGTCTCTGGAATGAGCTATCACCAACACCAAGGGTATACCTGCAAACGTTTTGTAAGTCAAACGCGTGAGATAACAGGAATTCCCGAAAATGTTCCGGCGACTTCCGACGATATCTCGAAGATACCGAAACGTGTCCGAAGATGTTTTGACTTCCGAACGCTTCCGAAGCTGATTACGAGACTCGAGTTCCTTTCCAGTCCCTCAAATGTAAACTAAAACGCAAAATTTTAGCGCGTTCTGATACAGTTAGAACTCAAACTCGACGTTAAGCGCCGTTTTGTTGGAACATTTACGGGGGATATTGATATTGAATTTAATTTTTGTTTCTCCGGATTTCTAAGTCAGGCGTGAGAAATTGTCCTCAATGCGTGAGATAGAATTGTTTAGTCCGCAGGCGTGAGACTCACGCATAATGCTTGAGAGTTGGGAAGTATACAAGGGCAACGCTGAAATATTTGACGAGTTCTTAGGAACATACATTCTAGCTCAGGGGGATGCAAACAAAGAATATATAACAGTCTGCGATGTGTGTTATCAGATAGCCAAATCCATTCTCACTTTCATGAAACCGTTCGTTTACGCGGTTAAAGACGAAGTCCATGCAGTGGCGGAGGTAGAACTTCAATTCTTCACACAAGCTGGTCATCTTGCCTGATAAAGGATAACTACTTCATGTAATCAAGACTCAATTATGACTTTTCTAATTCCCAGTCTAGCGCAGTCTAAATACGGAGCGATAAATCGACACAACACTGAAAACGATGAAACGAAGCAACGAAGTATCCCAACGAAACGAGCAGACGAAACAACGAAACGACGAGGTGCTGTCATGAAATGACGAAACGGGACAACGAAATGACCAAACGAAGAACCAAAACAACGAAACGAAACCGCGACACGACGAGTCAATAAATTTGTCCGCGATTTGCCTTCATCCACACAAGCCTGAATTTTTACTGCTCAAATAACAACTGCCACGATCTGGCTCATCTTCATTATTTATCTTTTCATAATTATGATAGATCTAAATTATCTTCTCAATTCATTAACAGTATTTGAATTGGTATTACTTAATAATTCGAATCATTACGATCTTGTTAACTGCTAATACTCACATTAAGACAAGCTCTACACTACAAACGTGTGGGTGACAGAAGGGAGGAATATGCGGGATGTAGCCCTTTTCTTCTACTTGGATGCGTGTCTTTGGATTAATTTGCAACGAAACAAAGAGTTTGTCAAACGTACAACTTTTTTTAATATTTAAACAAACGCCTCCAAACCTTATTACTTATCTGTTTACCACGGAAATCAAATCTCAGCCATATGTGATGCTGAAAATATAATATTTAAAGCAAAGGAAACTTTCATGTTTGTTTGGTGTTCGTCTTTTGATGTTTATTACATTTTGGTGTTTATCTGAGGTCTTGAGAATTCTTGAAATCCAACATGGCTACCAGTTTGACAGTGCGGGCCATAGACATTTCTGTCTATATGGTGACGTCATCAAAATGGCGTCCTGGTACAATTCTCAAGAAGTTATACCCGCCCCAAAATTTTGTCCCAGCATTTTTGTCTACGGTTGGTTGGTCCCTTAAGTCCCAGTTCCCCTGAAAGAGGACCGTCAGAGCTTCCATCCAAAGGAATCAGCAATGGCGTCGGTTGCAACGTGTCGAAGAATTTTGTATTCGAAGTCGAACTGTGGCACCTAGATTGCGCTCAGAGAGGCTCACATTCTGCGAAGCAAAAGGAAATTTGAGGTAGGTAGCATTTTTTTTGCCAAAAAAGAAAAATACTCTGGTATTCTCTGGTAATTGGGCTTCAAATATGTCGAAGCAGAATTCAAGTGCACGGCGGTTTTGTTCGAGTGCACTGCATTTGAAGTGTGACACGCAGTATTGCCCTTCGCCGCTATATTGCTTGTTTAGATAGAGTAAGTCTTAAGAGCCTTTGCTATTCTAAAGATTCTGTTTTGCTCTTCTTTTCAGTTGGCGGATAGTCGTATTTTATTCGTTTTGGACCTTGGCATTTCGTCCTACATGCAATTTAAGAGCAATTCTCTGTAAGAATCGAACAAAGTGGGAAATGAAAAAGTTTGACCCCTCCACTCAAATTCACATGAAAGTAGACCTTCATGGGGGATTTTCAAAAATGACCATTATTGAGGTCAAAACTTAACTGTTGCCATGGGAACACCGAATGTTTGTTGATGCCTGAGAACCCAATTTTGAACTAGAAAACTGTTGTGAAAACTGCAAAATTCAAAACACTATTTCTCAAGTGCAATAAAACACTACAACTTGAGACTTATACCAAATGTTAAACTACTACTCTAGTTTTCCTCCGTGTATGTCGCTTGTTATTATGTTTATTCTGCATAGAACAAACAGTGACTTAATTACACATTGTCTCCGGCATTTAAATTTGTGAATGAAACTAGCAGTACGTTTCTCTCACTTCCTCCAAAAGTACTTCAGTTCTAGAACTATAACTACATGGATAGTTTACAACAGACATTGTAGTTACTAAATTTGTAAAACTTTCTGCGGGGCGGGCTTATTTGGTTGTCAGGGCAATCAGCAAAAACAATACGAAAATCAAGCTTCTTAAATTTTGCTGAAATTAACATTCCTCGATTCACTAAAAAAAATTGAAGAAGACCGAGACAGCTGTCAGAATAAAAGAATATTGTCTGTTGATTAAACCTCTGAAGAAAACAATCGTTTATGACCATGAATTTTGAAACAAACTGAGTCGAACTGGAGCTTACTTTACGGTTTGGTCCATTTTTCCAATTGTTGACTCGCGTTGAAGAAGCTGGTTCTTTCCCCACAGCGGTCGTATTATTCATAAATCCAGTCTCCTTAACATTTTCTTCCAGCTTGTCTTGTTATTCATCTCCAGTAGCAATGCATTTCTTTACTTCTGCCCACTAAATTCAGGTTTGTTGGTACCAAAGCAAACCGACATGGACTTAACGTACGCGTAAGTTTCCACCTTGGCCTTTCGTTGTACTTGTCAAACAGACTTCGCCTTTCGCTCCATTCAAAACGAAACCGTGTGCTGGTAAACACTTTTGAGAAAGATCACATTAAATGAAGCTTTGAAGATTCGGAAATTCAAATCAAATACGACAAATCTTGTGAAGCATGTCGGCACCAAGTCAGCGGTGTTCATCAACATAGAAGTTTATCAACGCATGCATTCAGGCGAATCGGATTTGCTATTATCGTATGGAGATTTCCCGAGAGATTTGCTGTTTTGCTACTCCCTCACTCACTGCCTTGCGTATGTAGCAAGGAAGAACTGTTTCTTCTAAGAGATTGTGATCGAGACATATCGAGCCATTGAAAAACTCACGGTCTCAGCAAGTGCAACGAAGATGTTTGTGATGATATTGATTTATTAATACTTTGTCGTGGAGGTGAGTTGAATACCGTTTTTCTCTTCTAACAATCAAGCATGACAAACGCGTATCAAAAGGGTAGTCGCCAACTGGTATAGAAACTTTTTTAGCCGCACGCGACCAGATTCTAACAATTTTGTGCGCATTTTTTTGCAACTTTTTCGTACTTCAAATTGGTTTTCGTAAAATAAGTATTGGACCGTATTATAGTGGGAACGTGGACTTATAAATGCAAGGACCTGGATTGATGGCTTTTCAAGGTCTTTTCCTCAGAACTGCTTGTTGTGAATATTAAGGTAGATTTTCTATTATTAAGGTTTAGCCGCATGCCATGTTCTTGAGAAATGCACAGTGTTCCCTCGTCCTATATCCACTTGAACGGAAAAAGTTGTTTTTCGCTTTTTATAGCTCCAGGTTTTGCTTTAGGGTTTTTCGATGTAACACGTGCTGAAGGAACAACTTTAAAGATATGCAGTTATCATCGTGATCGACTGGGTATATATTGGAGTAGCAGACGGAGTACATACCATGTTCCTACTGGACTTACTAATCATAAAGGCTCCAAAATGAAAGGGGATCGTTCTGTTTTGAAAAGGCACTCTGTCCTTATCAAGCAACTAACAGGAACTATCGTTCCCGTGGGTTCCGGTAAGAACAAACACATAAACTAAGTAAGAATCACAATAAAATGTAAAACCATCTGTGTAACAACGTAGCTACTTCAGATGTAGATAGTGACGTTTTATTAACCTGTTATGATAATCACAATTGAATTCTCTGATGAAATGCGAGGGTGAAGAAATTCATTACAATTTGTGCCAGTCGTCATAAAACCCTTTACCACAAATCAAAATCATCAAAATCTGATTTCAGTGGTACCATAGCTACAGTCTCACTGAGATGCAAATTTGAGATTTATGATCCCACGTATAAAAGTGTGTGCATACAGAGTTCACACAAGTGAAAGCGAGCCGCAAGTCAGAATAAGCCCGACTGTGATAAAATGATTTAGAAGTTTCCATCTTTCAAATGTTAACTTTTTTCATTATGTTTACTGAGGAATGTCTAGGGAAGAGAATTGTAACCTATCGCAGCCTATCTCCTAAGTACACTCACTTTTGGTCACTCACTGTGACCAAAACAGGTGAATTTCCTTAACTGTATCACTGCGCCGTTTTTCAGTGCCAGAGGAAAGTGAATTTTCATGGCTTGAAAACGTCTGCTTTGGCGATGGTCATTTTTCGGCCGTATTTCAAAGAAGGGCACAAAGCAAGATAACGGCTGATGTGTCAGATACGAAACAAACTAGAAGGCTGGAAAAGAAGGAAGACCGCTCAGATTTTATGGACAGCACATCCCAGTGCTCAGATTCCAGTGACAGCAGCAATCAACTTCCGCCAAAATATTTTCGTTCCCGGAGAAGGGCTGTACAAAGTCTTTCGTGCGATACGCCGCACTCGAAAGACACTGTGAGTACGGAGTGCATATCAGGTCTCTGGAAGAAGTCACCCTTCAAGACAGAGCCAAGTTAAGTTATGCGCAGCATTTAGAAGATCGAAGGCCAAACTAAGGAGCTCTCCAGTGTTAGTCTGCGCGATGACCCTCATTCCCCCATGCTGAGTATGGGCTGGGCGTTAAAGTCGAAACCTAAAACTCCAAGATTCAGTGAAAAGCAGAAGTTCTTTATTGAGAGTACGTTTTCAGAAGGATAGAAATCAAGTAAGAAGACCACAGGTGAAGAAGTCGCGAAGAAGATGCGCAAAGCTCGAGACGGTAACAATCAGTGATTGTTTTCGATTGATGAGTTCCTTACACCGTCGCAAATTTCTTCTTACTTCTCTCGCTTTGCGGCAAAAAGAAAGCAACTCAGCGAGTCAAAATATCAGGCACATGAAAACGAGGATATGCTACTTGAGGTAAGAAATGATCTTATGAAACGGGCATCCACTAGTACACGGAGGTCTTCAGCTGTGCCAAATGACGAAAGAAGAATTACCCTCGCTAAAAATGACAACGCTTAAAGCCAGCTGCAAAGAGTTCGATGTCCACATCTCAGGGCGACGAAAGGAACCCTTTGTAACTGTGTTGTTTCTATTGTCGAGAACTGCAGCAGACAGTGTAGCTGAAAGAGCATGTACTAGCTTCCTGACACAGGTTCTTTTACACTTAGCATAACAAGAACATTTCGTTGATAAGAACAAAGCCGATTTTTGTTTGATTCTCTGTTTTTTGTTGCTGTTGTTTTTATTTTTATATTGCTATTAATTAAATTACTAAGGAGCTGGAAGAAATTGTACTTGAAAGTAGGATATACCCGTCAATCAACCACTGACATGTCTTGAAATGAAAGCATATAGGTATGCAAGCTGTATAAAATTGAAAATAAGAATGCAAAAATAGCTATTCATTCATTTATCTTTAATACAGTGTATTACTTTGATTGACGAATTGTGTTTTTTCGGTGTTATTTTTGCGGCGAAAAAATGGTATGAGCTCGAGAACAAATTTTCCTGTTTTTCTTCTATCAGAGAATGTTTGTGCTACTGTGCATGGACCAGGAGGAAGATATCGAGTCGAAAACTAAACAAAAATCTGATCAAATTAATGGAAATTACATGTGCCATGAACAACTTACGTCTAAGGACACGTTGTTGAACAAAACATAAGGTAAGAACTCTTCTGGTAAACACCGCTGACCTTTAATCTCCCAGGGCATAAGATTATTTTCGCTTCTTTGCTTCCACCTTGAAGACAGTTGTTTTCTTCCATCTATGCTCCGTAAATTGGGCTAAAATCATTGGCTTATTGAAATCTACTCTAGATTATGCATTTTTTCATCGTTTGGAGCGAATGGTGACGCCAGATTGAGGAGTAAAGGAAAGCGAGTCGAAAAGCGGAGAAATGGACTAAACCGTAAAGTAAGCTTCAGTTGGACTCAGTTTGTTTCAAAATTCATGGTCATAAACGATTGTTTTCTTCAGAGGTTTAATCAACAGACAATATTCTTTTATTCTGACAGCTGTCTCGGTCTTCTTCTATTTTTTTTAGCGAATTGAGGGAATGTTAATTTCAGCAAAATTTAAGAAGCTTGATTTTCGTATTGTTTTTGCTGATTGCCCTGACAACCAAATAAGCCCGCCCCGCAGAAAGTTTTACAAATTTAGTAACTACAATGTCTGTTGTAAACTATCCATGTAGTTATAGTTCTAGAACTGAAGTACTTTTGGAGGAAGTGAGAGAAACGTACTGCTAGTTTCATTCACAAATTTAAATGCCGGAGACAATGTGTAATTAAGTCACTGTTTATTCTATGCAGAATAAACATAATAACAAGCGACATACACGGAGGAAAACTAGAGTAGTAGTTTAACATTTGGTATAAGTCTCAAGTTGTAGTGTTTTATTGCACTTGAGAAATAGTGTTTTGAATTTTGCAGTTTTCACAACAGTTTTCTAGTTCAAAATTGGGTTCTCAGGCATCAACAAACATTCGGTGTTCCCATGGCAACAGTTAAGTTTTGACCTCAGTAATGGTCATTTTTGAAAATCCCCCATGAAGGTCTACTTTCATGTGAATTTGAGTGGAGGGGTCAAACTTTTTCATTTCCCACTTTGTTCGATTCTTACAGAGAATTGTTCTTAAGAATTACAAGGAGGCCGTTTAGGAAGGAAGCGTTGGTTGTATCTAGATGACGTGCTGGCACACAAATAAAAAGTCGAGGTTAGTTAAGGTGGTTTATTGACCAGTTTTATGAAGACATGACATTGCAATAAGGCTTAACTGAAGACTCTTAAATATTTATTGTTTAGTCATAATTTTAGAATTACATGATTACAAAAGCTTTACGTACATATATTTTATTTTATGTCACACTACCACTCCTTGCATCAAAATCACAAGAATTCATTCCTTCTATCATTTGGCTATTGGTAGATTCCTTATAAAAGAAGTCCAGTTAGTGCTAGTTAAACTATTTTGTTGCTGATTTTCTTTTTTAAATTTATTCCTTTTAGTTTGCAATCACCATATCTTTTTTTTTTTTTATTTGTAAATTCCTCCAGAAATAAATTATTTTTATTGTAACTACAAGTTTGTTGTGTTGTTTATTAAATATCAACTCCAAAACCTTCCTCAGTCACTAATTTTTAAGGAGAGAAAAATTGGAGTGGTGTTCTCTGAAACATTTGCATGAAAAGCATCAAAACAGAATTCAAGTGCACCTTGTTGTTTTGTTTTTTAGTGTGACATTCAGATAAGTTGTTCATCAGCAACATTGTCTCTTCTAGTGTTTTCTGCTGCTTATCTATTGACTTGTTATTTTGGTCTCCTTTGCAGCTCATGGATGGTCATTTGTCATTTTTAAGGACAGCTTGTCGACTCTGTGGAAAAGTCCTTTCAAGAAAGCCTGACTTTAGTGACAAAAGATTATTTAAGGATGAGTTATTGAGTCATTTTGAGATAAACATTGAGGAAGACGTGGAGCAAATTCATCCCGGTGGTATCTGTTCTGGATGCAAACGATCGCTTTATCGAATTCGTGCTAATAAAGATGTACCAACCTCAAAACGAGCTTATTTGTGGACAAGTCACTGTGAAGGAAACTGTCCATGTATGAAGAAAGCCAGAGGGCGTCCTCCAAAAAGTGCTGAAGAAAAAATTACGACAAAAGAAAATGAAAGTGACACTGAGAGTGGTGAGGAAATTGAAACAGAAGAAGAGAAGAAGTCTTGTCGGGAATTCAGTGCACTAATTCAAAACATTCCATTGCTGGAGAGGGAGTTGGCCCTTGTATGTGCCAAGGAACTTGCTGACCAATTTAATCTTATTTTTTTGGACAGAGAGAATATTGAAACTTCCATTCAATGTTTGAACAGTCAAGATAAAATTAATCTGACTTCAATAATTTTCCAGCTGGAGAAAGAAAATATCAAAAAGGATATTTCATCCTGTAGTCAAACCTACAAAAGTATACCTGTGCTCTTAAAAGTCACACCTTGTGCATGGGTTCATGCCAGAAATTTCATTCTTGCTTCTGCTGTCAATGCACTTGCAAATGAAAAAACTCAACCTTTTCAGAAAGCTGTAAGTGTTGATCAACTTTATTCTCTAGTGCAGCCCTCTTTCATTAGCCCCTTGATGTTTGCATCAAATTTACTTGCAACAGAGTGCAATATCAAAGTGGAAAATGCACTTTTCAACTGGAAACTGATAATGTTTTTCTCGCTCTGAGAACTGTTCCCAGCCTTGGCCAATAAGAGAGCATGAAATCACATTCATTCTCAAACTAGAAACAGTTCTCAGTATCCACCAATGAGAACGGGTGAATTCTGAATTGAAAACAACATGTCTGGTAAGCATCTGTCGTGAATCACCGATAAGCAATTATTCTCGAATGTCTATTTGTCATCATCTATTAACTACGCATGAATGAGTTTAACAATGGTCTTTTATCAATAATACCGGAGTTGAAACTTTGTGAATATCGACTCAAGTACCTACACGAACGAAATTTTAACGTGGTTCTTCAACTAAGCATATCAACAAAAATAAAATATGTACTGGCGACATTAAATTGGAAACTTTTCAATTAAACCACACAGTTCCACATAATTGCGTTGCGAACCATACAACGTGAAATTCTCCTTTTCATTTTACTTTTCTATAAGGCGTATACATAAGGAAGATGGCAACTTACCAACAGTTTGTCGATCCGTCGTCCAAATGCACATTTCATGAGCTTTCTTTGGTCCATAAATCTGGAAAGCGAGTTATCATTTTCCCTGAATTTCGCGCCAAAATTTTCACACACTTGTTTAGGCACTGTTTCGTTACGGCCTTTTCAACTATTTCCTCGGCAGCTCGGAGAATACCTTGTCTCTTCTGATAATTTACTGTTTGGTACAATCATTTTCGTTCTTCGGTCCGACTCCAAGCTCCTTTCTCTGAAATCTATCCTGAGCGCGCGCCAACCCCGCCACGCCGGACAATATTCCCGATTTCGTGTCACGCAGTGAAAGGTCGCCGGCGGGCGATTTAGGTCAAGATATTTTTAGAATTGAGAACGAGAACTGTTCTCGTTTTCTGCCAATCGAACCACCACGCCGGACAATATTCCCGATTTCGTGTCATGCATTGAAAGGTCCCGGCGGATGATTTAGGTCAAGATATTTTTAGAATTGAGAACGAGAACTGTTCTCGTTTTCTGCCAATCGACATTGTTTATATCGCTTGTTTATGCTCTTGAAACAGCTTTATAAACTGATTATTCTCGCGGACAGATGATCAGTAATTCTTCAGACTACGGAGCAAATAGATTCTGCTGAAATGTAACGCTTAAAAAGCAAGAATTAATTTTTCTGAAAACTACGAAATGATGAAACACAACTGGGGCTTCGAGGTGTCATGTTACGAGGTTATGAGCACTTGCGTGTTTGAGGTGCAGACTTCGTTCGTCAAGTCACTGATCTCCGTTCATCACATGTCTCGGTAGCCTTCCAAAAAATGTATATTTACGGCAAACCGGACAGTAAGTTTCGCATCTTAGAGGGAATTACCCATCTAACGTATTTTATCGCGCTCTGTATAGCTTTTTGTGTGGGGTTCAGCCAGTTGGCGTTTTGTTTATCGGAGAACTGTTCGCAAATTCAGCCACTTAGCGTCAGAAGACGATGGCATAATTGGCGTGTGTTTTCCGATCGTAGAAAAAGGACTCATTGTTGATTTGAGAACTGTTCTCAGTCTTAGCCAATAGACTGATGTCGGTGAACTCTACATTCCAGAAAAGGAGTAATTTCGTTTTCATTACTCTCTACCTAACCTATGATTGTTTAAGTGGATCATGAGGAGACGAGTGAAAATGAACTTGGCCGACAATCACAATTTCTTGCCTGTGAAAAGGCTTTGAATTCTGGCTGGTTCTTATTAATTCTTTCTCGCTCTCCCAAGATCACTCCGCATTGAATTGTCGCTGAACGATGTACGTGCCACAGAGATTTCTTGTTTTAACTTGATTCCCATAACTGTTCTCGGTTTTCTTTGGCTGAGAACTGTTCGCAAATTCAGCCACTTGGCGTCAAAAGACGATGGCATAATTTTGACAGGTTCGGCTCAATTGCCTTTGTATATTCTCAGTCGTAGCTAATCGGCACCGTGTTATAGAAAGCGAAAGCAGCTGTATAAGCGTCACAATATGTAGCTAAAAGTTTGTCGAATGAGACATTTGGTCGTGTTTTGTTCTTCTTGTGACCTTTTTCCCTTCATATACGCCTTAAATTCCACAAAATTGTGCACGCATCAAAACGGCATGCAATTAATTCCGAGTGAACAATTTGCGTGTCAAAAGGACTTATTGTTGTAAAATGTGAGAACTGTTCTCAGTCTTAGCCAATTGATGCCAGTGTCACAAGAAACCAAGTAATTTAGCTTTCAGTGCTCTCTACCAAGAGATACTGATCTATGATTTCAAATTTAATAAGTGGGAAAACGAACTTGGCCGACACTTTTTTGCCTGTGAAAGGGCTTTGAATTCTGGCTGGTTCTTATCCCGATAACTCGAAGTTTCAAGGGAAACCAGAAATGCGGGTTCGAGTTCGACGGGAGTTCGTGTTGACGAGAGATGGAAACAAATGACCAGAGATGACTACAATGTTTCGTTTGCACGTATTTGATTGCTATTCAAACAACGTGTTAATTACGTACAAAGAGTAAAAACCAAACTGGCTATTTTGCTAACAAACGATTGAACATACGAAAATTCGGTTCAAAATGCGAAATGGCTAGCAGAAGAACACTATTATGTGATACAGGGCAACAGGATACAACAGTGCTTACTCAATTCAGACAAAAATAAATTCAATTTTTTGGAGTATGTTTTGACTCATTACCCCTTGGAAAAGGGGTCTCTAGGGTAAAATCATAAAGAATATGACCGGAAGAGAAGAATAGACAACTTCGAGTTAGCGACCGAAAGGTTGACCTAGATCGTTTCTTTCGCGCTCTCTTAGGGTGACTCAGCATTGAATTGTCGCTGAACGATTTCCGTGCCGTAGAGCTTTCTTGTTTTAGCATTCCCGTAACTGTTCTCGGTTTCAGCCAATTGGCGATTTATTTGTCCGAGAACTGTTCTCGAATTCAGCCACTAGCTTCCCGCCCCGCCTGAAATGAATGCAGCTTTGTCTACTCAGTCTAACCAGAGAGCCTTCCTCGGCGGTGTATTGGCTAGGTCACGGAAATCGTCTAAGCTTATTTGAAACCAGAATTTATTGAAATACTGATGCGGTCGATTTCCTTGTCAGGGTTGCTTTATCTCACGCTCACTCAAACAATTGGCTTGGTGATCTCGAGTGGGTTGAACTGTGTTTATACTAAATAAAAATGTTCACAGTCCTCTTGATCTAGTCACTACATTTCAGTTTCTTAGTGTCCGTGTAAGCAAAATTTATGCTCTTACTCCACTGGAAGACTCCACAAAATTTGGCAGGGATGAAAAGGGCATTCAACACAGTCAACAATTTGAATGCGAGGCTTCCCTTATCTCTAATATCCGAGAAGTGTTCTCAGTCTTGGCCAATCAGCACCTTATTATAAGAAATGTTCTCACTGAAAGCGAAAGCAGCCTTACAAGAGAGGCAATTAAAATGAACATTGGTGAATGAGATATACGGTCTTGTTTTGTCCTCTCTGTACGCCTTTCCTTTCAGATACGCCCTGTGTAGTCCTAAAAAAATTCCGCAAATTGTGCACCAGCATGCAAAATTCTGAGTCAACAATTTGCGTGTCTAGACAAACTGATCATACCGCGCAGTACGATTTCCCACTGTTCATTTTATTCAGGCTAGTAAGCACGTTAACTGGAGACGGCACTGTAAGACGCGTGCTTTTGAAGATATGCTGACTTTTAAAAACATTCAGCAGAAACTCTGCTCGACCTTTGAACCACTTTGAAGAACACAAGTCTGAGTCTGTTTCGGGCCGTTACTTTCGGATTTAGCAGGCCTAAAGGGTTGCTACTTTCGGATAGCCTTTTTTATCTTATGGTTAAAAAGTGTTAGTAATTCAGCAGTGGGTTCACACAAAGAGGACCCGTAACATTGAACAAAGCACTCTGTAATAAAAAAGGATCCGAATGTTCGTAGTTACAGCGAAATTAGTTCGTATTATACCGCAACTAGCTTTTGTCTCTTTCACTGTAAATAGGCCAGAAGGAGACTGAAATATTTTACGCGTTCCAGTGACGTTACATTATATCTCTTCTTGTACTAAAATTCATCCAGATTGAGACAATTTCTTATCTGATTTGTACACGGCTTGACTATTATATTAGTGTCCTAATATCTACTCACCCGTTTTATTTATCCAATGCAATGTTCATACGAATTTAACGGTAATTAAGATCGATGGCCCAGCAACCCTGTTGACCGGTCGTTTTCAAAGGGCGGGGGCGTTACTTTCGGGCTCAATAGGAAGGTAAAAAATTAACGTTACTTTCAAGGGGACCATTACTTCCGGAATTCTACGGTAACCTGCGAAAAATAGAAATGATTGATTAGCACTGAAATAATTGTTAACTTAAACAAAAGAAGACAATCCTCAGTTCTCGGCTCTCCAATTTAATAAAGAATCGGTGATGGCTTACGGTAAGCCGTCCGGCAGTCAGGGGAAATGTATCTTTCTGCAATATACGTCATAGTTTGGACATAGCGTGCGTGCATTTCTCGAATATATCTTACTGGGCGGTTTAATTGCTGAAGTATAGCTGCTTCAGCCCTCAATATCTCTTCATTGTCGTCGACATCCTGGTCTGAGGGCAAAGATTTGAAGGAAAGGGCGCTGATGTTAAAGGATACCCTGGCTTCCACATATTCTTCCTTGTTCATCTCCTCCCACGTTTCCCTCTTCTCTTTTTTGTTTGGCGATAACGGATGTCCGCCATTCGGTGTCAGCCCCAGTTAAAGAGAGTGGATGGTACTGGGTGTTCCAGTGCCCTTTCCATGGCCTCGGATGTCGCGTTTTTGGTGTTATCTGGCTTGAGCTGGAAGGACATCCAGGAGGCATATCTTTCATAACAGCAAATGGCTCTTTCACTTCGCTTTTTCACTTTATTTCGATTATTACAATTATACAAGTTAGAAAAATACACAACCCGCATGTAGCAAAGCTAATCGAGGCGGGTTGTGTAGCTTACAATCAAATTTAGCAAAATAAATTATTAGTAATTCAAGTTCAATAAATACATAAATAAATAAAAATAAAATAAAATAAAATAAATAAATAAATAAATAAATAAATAGGTAAATATCTCATAAATAAATAAATAGGTATACACATACATTCACAGATAGCTAGCATTTACACGAGACGAGCAAGAACCTTTAAGACAACATAGAACATAAGGAAGTAATAATAAAAGCTAGTTTGGTTAATGATAATTAGAAATTTTTAAGGTTAACGTCGGGACATCAACATAACATCCTCATCGCGAAGCACCGCAAGTAAGTATTGGTGAATGGGTAACCATTCCTTGTGCTACCCACCAGCCAGAAGACGCCACCATTCCCATTTCACCTTTTCCATTTTTGAGAAATGAAAAAGGGGAAAATAGTTGTCAAGGGGTGCCATGATGCTGAAAGGTTGAGACGTATGGGCGTATCCAGGACTTCGTGTCAGAAATGCTGTCCACGTCACACCGTGGATGGATGATGGATTGGGGGCGGGGTTGTAACTACGGGGGGGGGGGGGGTGTAACTGGACGTTATCAGGTCTCGTAAGGCTTTCAGTGTTGTCGCATCTGGTCATCTCAGGAAATCAGTGAAAGTCAATGCCAAACTAGACATGGATTTTCTAAAATTCAGCGTGTACACCTTCCGCTGTTGACGTGAGGGAGAGTTTGTTAATTTCCATCATAAAGAATATTCCTAACCATTTATTTACGCTACCAAACAAAATATCACTCTGCCTGGTACTTTCAATGTACTTATGGCCCTAGCCCCCGATTATCTGAACTGATGGCCTTTCGGCCTTCGGCCTTCTTCAAGTCGGCGTTGAAACAAACTTACCTTCAACTTCAGCTTGAACTGAGGGATTTGCGGATGAACCCCTTCCGTCAGTGATAACGGACAGGTATCTGTCAGGCATCTTCCTTGCTTTGTTTTGGTTTTTATAATACTTCTGTTCGTTCTGTCTATCATAAAATGTAATTAATAAAGCCAATGATTAGTTTTTTGAGACAGGGAACGAGACCAAACTATGATCCGGAGGCACCACAGGGCTAAAATAGCTCTATTACATTGACAACACCCTTCTCACAATGTGAGATGTACCCAGGAAAGCGATCTTTTACACCTTGCTGATATTTACTGAGCCAGGTATTTTTGCTGTTTACTTTCTCGTCCCTTTTGATAGATCCGAGCGCTCCAATGATAACTGATACTGTTTCCGTTCTCATTTCCCACATTCGGCTTGTTTTGGTCTTCAGGTCCGTATATTTGGACAGTTTTTCAGTGTACTTTAATGATGATATCGATATCATCATCATCATTACGATCATTATCTGTCATTTCGCACAGTTTAGTTTAACCTGGAAATGTTACAATGTGCTTCTCTCCATCAAGTCCACGGGACCTCAGACGGATAGCACTTTTCGCAGGATGTTGGCAGAACCAAGACGCGCAAAAATCTGTAGTGTTGTTTTGAATGAATGTTATGCTTGGAGTTATTCCTATACTATCTGAGGGAGACTTGAAGTTGTTTCTCACAACGAGAACAACTGTTGTTGCACTGTCTTGTTCCATAATCTAGCAATCTCAACGCGGAATTCTGAATAGTTGTTAATCTTCTCGTATTCCTTTCTTTCGATATTGTGGTCGCCGGGAGCCACATCAATGATTTGGCATGTCCCAGCTTCCTCATACACAACAATAATATCTAGTCTCCAGTGCTCTATCACCCTGTCCGTTTGGATGTTAAAATCCCATAATATCTTGACCTTCATCCTGGATCACCCTCTCCGACTCGTGACGGTACCACTTTTGGTCCACTTCGTTACCGGGCAAATGAGGTTTCTCTTGGCAAAGTGGCTGGCCCCTTCGATCGTCCCCCGGTCCCTGGCTTACAGGTTAGTAGTTTTGGTGTCATCCCCCCCCCAAAAGGGCAACCTGGGAAATGGCGCTTAATCGTGGATCCGTTTTCTCCTCGTGGCTCCAGCGTGAACGATGGGATTTCAGCAGATGACTTCACCATGCAGTACATTCATGTGGACCAGAATATCTCCATGGTCTTTCGGCATGTTTGTGGGGCTCTGATGGCTAAGTTTGATGTGGAAGCAGCGTATAGGAATATTCCCGTCCACCCTTCAGATCGCTCTCTGTTTGCAAGAGGTGGCGAGGAAAGCACTATGTGGATCTGGCACCCCCTTTTGACCTGTGCTCAGCCCCTTTTCTCTTTAATTCTGTGGCCGACATGCTGGAATGGATCCTTAAGGAGTGTTACCACTTACACGACCTTTTGCAGTTTTTGGACGATTTTATTACCGTAGGCCCCACTAACTCCCCGCTATGCGCCCATTACCGTAGTACTGCTAGGGAGGTCTGCAACAGGTTGGGCCTGCTTCTTCATCCCCTCAAATGCGTGGGGCAATCGCCATTCATGGAAGTTCTGGGCATCGAACTAAATTCAGCTGAGCAAGTCGCTAGGTTTCCGGGTACGTGGTTGGCGTTCGGGGAAGTGGTGCAATCGTCGTGAATTGAAGTCGCTAATTGGCCACCTTCATCACGCAGCTAAGGTGGTTTGGCCGGGCCGGACCTTTCAGGCCCGGATGATGGATTTGTTGTGCTGCTTTCGCAAGGGATACCATCCCATCGGCCTCAACCATGAATTTCATCAGGATCTCGAATGGCGGCACACCTTGTTGGTTTAGAATAGGGTGAGTTTCTGGCATTTCCCTGCATGGCCTGACTCCTGAACCCGACCTTGAAGTGATCTCGGACGCAGCTGTGACAGTGAGGTTTGGAGCTAATTTCAGAGGCGCTTGGTTTAGTGGTCCCTGAGCAGGGCCACAGGTGCCTCAATCCCTGTTGTTGTCGCTGCTAGGGTTTGGGGAGCTCAGTGGCCACGACAGCATGTCTTGTTTCGTTCGGAAAACGAGGCAGTCATGCAAATCCTCAACACCAGGACATCTAAGGTTTCTTGCTTGATGCATCTCCTCCGAGACATATTAATGTCTGCGACACGTCCTCCTTCTCCTCCTCCTTCTCTGCTGAGCATGTGCCTGGTGTAGAAAATGAGATTGCTGACGCTTTGTCTCGTTTTCCCGTCATTGGTAGGGGTTTTAGCGATTAGCCCCGCAAGCAGACCCTCATCCGACGCTTATCCCGCAACAGCTTCTGGATCTCTTGATCTCCTCTCTTTAGAAGATCGATGCCGTAACCTCCTTGTACAGGGACTTGCTCCGTAAACACGAAGGTCGTACGCATCCCCTCAAAGGAAGTTCTATGACTTTTGTGTTCAGTCTGGTAAAATCCATGGGAATGGTTCCCCCTGTCCTGCCGATGAGTGGACACTATGTTTGTTTGCAACCTTTCTGGCGTCTTCTAGAAAGGTCTACTTGTCGGCAGTCCGGTCTCTTCACATCGAGGCCACTGATCAATTGCCTTCGTCTCCGGTAGGTAGTGCGTGGTATTAAGCGTTCTCAAGGCGCATCGCTGTCCACTCGCTTGCCAGTAACAGACTTAGACTTACACTTGGCGTACTGCGTAGGATTAAGCTTTTTCTCCCCTTCTACGCTCGTAATCTATTTGTAAACACTGTGGTATTAACGTTTTTGGATTACTACAACATTGTTTGGGGTGATAGAAATAACAAAGTATTAATGGACTCCCTTCAGATGATGCAGAACAGAGCTGCTAAGATTGTCCTTGATCGCCCTGCATACTCTTCTTCTCCTCAAGCGCTCTTGGATCTTAAGTGGAAAGATCTTCGTGTTAGACGCCGCATTCATAGGCTTATTTATGTCTTTAAATGTCTTTATGGCCTTTTGGACCATAATTATAATTTTACTACTGATTTGTCACTTCATAATTACCAAACGCGCCATGCCAACGATTTGAGGATTAACAGGTCTCGGTGTGGCAGAGGCCAATTACGTTCGTCGTATTTTTTATTTAAGAAATGGAACGAGATTCCTTTAGATATCAGGAATGGCGAGTCGGTAGGGATTTTTAAAAACGCATTACATCGTTTAATGTAGTTATCAATTAACAGTGGGACTTGTAGTTTTTACCACTAAATGTTCTTAATTCTTTTTTACTTTTCTATTTTTTTTATTTTTGCTACCTTTGACAGGACTCGCCTAAAAACCACCTTAGGGTGACGGCGACCTCCTGGATAAAGATGATGATGATGATGATGATGATGATGATTATTATTATTATTAGAACAGACTCCATCATATGTTAATGATTTTCAAGTCCCTGGATCTTGCTCTGCCTGATCATAGCATCTTCTGCCGCCTGTACCCCGGCATATTTTGGCTTCCTGCGTGCATCGGAATTTACTGTGCTCAATTCTAGCAATTTCTCTCCCTCATGTCACGTGACATTCCGGGACGTGGCGGTTGATTCATTGATTGCACCAACTATCCTTCGGGTGAACATGAAGGCGTCAAAGACGGATCCCCTCTGCCGTGGCACTCTCATACACATCGGTCGTGGCAAGTATCCACAGGCTCTATGAGCGGTGGCCGCTGTAATTTCAGGGGCTCTTATATGTGATTGCACGACTAGCATCGCTTGCTTTGCTTTGCTGATCTTTGCGGATCATTTCGCAGTCAAGGCTGACAACTAGCGGTGGATTTGTGCTCCCACTCCTCCCACCCTATTGGTAGGTAAGTATGGGGTTCGCTAAGTATTCCACTTAAGCCCGTCTTCAGTGTGATGGTGCCGGGTGCCACGTGCTCGCATGGTTGCCTTGGTTACTTTAGAACATTGCTACCTTCTGCGCATCAGGCCCTTCCACCTCTAAGGCACCCACTCCCAGCTCATCTTTTGTCGATGAGTTAAATTTCTTTTTGGAGAGAGTGCTGAACGCGGAAGATGGCATTTTATAGATGGAAAAACAGTGTGTTCGGTTCGCCTGCCCAGGCAGCGCAGACCGTGCACGCGGAACAGGTGTTCATCACTGACCGAGGAAGCTAATACAAAACGGCTAGCGTTTCCAGAATGTGGAAAGTCCAAACGGCATTTCCGTAGTGCAAAGACAAATGAAAGAGGCACAAGTAAAAATAGTAAAGATTTCTCAGATAATTACCATAATTTGATAGCCGACGTAAAAAGCCTTAAAATGTGGTAGCCTAAACTAAAATGAATTCAGCCCTATTGCTGTAGTCACTGTCACCTTCTTTTTTGGTAATTACGTCTGCTTTAAGCACCTTACCACAGTTTCACACTTTTACCATTTCGCCAAATTTCTTTCTTTTCAGGTTCAAGCCATACCGTACTTTACCAACTGGTCACTTTGAAGGATATCAAAGCAATTGCATTTTGGGCATCGACGACCAGGAAAAGTGGTTGGCTAAATGATTCGATAAGTGATTTTGTTGGTAACTACGCATCCACCAAATGCGAAAGGAGCAAGATTCCCTCTCTTAATTTTCGGTCTGAAATCTTTCTAGCCGAGGCGGACAGATGCTTTATTAATTGCGGGGACTAAATCAAATTAACTCTAAATCAAATAGAATCAAATCAAATCAAATGTTGGATTTTGGGGAGTACCCGGCGGAGAAAAGCCTCTCGGAGCAGAGTAGAGTACCAACAAACTCAGCCCACTTATGACGCCGAGTCCGGGAATCGAACCCGTGACAGATGGGTGGAAGGTGAGCGGTCTCACCACTGCGCCAACCCTGCTCCCCTACGGCCGGCTGGGTCACATCCTGAGTAGCAAATTTCAATTAAAAGTAGCATATGTTTAAGAGCTTCTTCTACAATTGCAGGGCAAGTTCGTTTTCGCTGCGAATAGTTTTTTACTTTGAAATAACTAAGAAAGAAAAGCCCTTGCGCACATACCACTTTGAACATGCAGCATTGAATTTTGGAAAATTGGTAACCATAAGGCTCACAACTACGCAAGGGTTCGTATAACATTTGAAATGGAAATAGAGGAAAAAAGGGCGTAAAAATGTTGGTCATCTTACATTAAGGCTATTGTGTTCTTCTATGTTCACGCTTAACTATCCGTCATGTGTAACAAAGTATCACCTGTCATGTGAATAGTTTTTATCAACCAATGTACTTTTTTGCAATGTCTGCTTATTGCATTCGGTTACAGCTTGACATTTCGGCACACAAGCAATTTGTGTTTTTTCCCTGTCAGGCTGTCCAGCGATATCAATGGATACTAGGCGTAAGTATACTTATGGGAAACTATGGGCCCAGATGCTTAAACCGAACATAACCGCCAACGATAACAATCACCTTAGACAAACTGAAGCTTATTGAGGTTTCTTGAACTTGGTCATCATTTTCAGTTTTTCCAAAAGAACCATGGACATTAAAAATTTAACGTATAACCAGGGACTTCTATCTGAAAAAGATGGAGATGAAAACCCTAACGGAGGCTACGGCTTTGGGTGTGAATCAAACTTTATTTGACCCCTAAAATGGCACAATTTTAAAATAGATTGACAAATATATGAGTTACGGTGAATGAATGGTAACAGCGACGGCGCAATGCCTAGACCACACCGCACCAGTATTTTAATAAATTCTGGTTTCAAATTAGCTTAGGCGATTTCCGTGACCTAGCCAATACACCGCCGAGGAAGACTGAGTAGACAAAGCCGCATTCATTTCAGGCGGGGCGGGAAGCTAGTGGCTGAATTCGAGAACAGTTCTCGGACAAATAAATCGCCAATTGGCTGAAACCGAGAACAGTTACGGGAATGCTAAAACAAGAAAGCTCTACGGCACGGAAATCGTTCAGCGACAATTCAATGCTGAGTCACCCTAAGAGAGCGCGAAAGAAACGGTCTAGGTCAACCTTTCGGTCGCTCACTCGAAGTTGTCTATTCTTCTCTTCCGGTCATATTCTTTATGATTTTACCCTTGTCTGAATTGAGTAAGCACTGTTGTATCCTGTTGCCCTGTATCACATAATAGTGTTCTTCTGCTAGCCATTTCGCATTTTGAACCGAATTTTCGTATGTTCAATCGTTTGTTAGCAAAATAGCCAGTTTGGTTTTTACTCTTTGTACGTAATTAACACGTTGTTTGAATAGCAATCAAATACGTGCAAACGAAACATTGTAGTCATCTCTGGTCATTTCTTTCCATCTCTCGTCAACACGAACTCCCGTCGAACTCGAACCCGCATTTCTGGTTTCCCTTGAAACTTCGAGTTATCGGGATAAGAAGCAGCCAGAATTCAAAGCCCTTTCACAGGCAAAAAAGTGTCGCCCAAGTTCGTTTTCCCACTTATTAAATTTGAAATCATAGATCAGTATCTCTTGGTAGAGAGCACTGAAAGCTAAATTACTTGGTTTCTTGTGACACTGGCATCAATTGGCTAAGACTGAGAACAGTTCTCACATTTTACAACAATAAGTCCTTTTGACACGCAAATTGTTCACTCGGAATTAATTGCATGCCGTTTTGATGCGTGCACAATTTTGTGGAATTTAAGGCGTATATGAAGGGAAAAAGGTCACAAGAAGAACAAAACACGACCAAATGTCTCATTCGACAAACTTTTAGCTATATATTGTGACGCTTATATAGCTGCTTTCGCTTTCTATAACACGGTGCCGATTAGCTACGACTGAGAATATACAAAGGCAATTGAGCCGAACCTGTCAAAATTATGCCATCGTCTTTTGACGCCAAGTGGCTGAATTTGCGAACAGTTCTCAGCCAAAGAAAACCGAGAACAGTTATGGGAATCAAGTTAAAACAAGAAATCTCTGTGGCACGTACATCGTTCAGCGACAATTCAATGCGGAGTGATCTTGGGAGAGCGAGAAAGAATTAATAAGAACCAGCCAGAATTCAAAGCCTTTTCACAGGCAAGAAATTGTGATTGTCGGCCAAGTTCATTTTCACTCGTCCTCCTCATGATCCACTTAAACAATCATAGGTTAGGTAGAGAGTAATGAAAACGAAATTACTCCTTTTCTGGAATGTAGAGTTCACCGACATCAGTCTATTGGCTAAGACTGAGAACAGTTCTCAAATCAACAATGAGTCCTTTTTCTACCATCGGAAAACACACGCCAATTATGCCATCGTCTTCTGACGCTAAGTGGCTAAATTTGCGAACAGTTCTCCGATAAACAAAACGCCAACTGGCTGAACCCCACACAAAAAGCTATACAGAGCGCGATAAAATACGTTAGATGAGTAATTCCCTCTAAGATGCGAAACTTCACTGTCCGGTTTGCCGTAAATATACCATTTTTTGGAAGGCTACCGAGACATGTGATGAACGGAGATCAGTGACTTGACGAACGAAGTCTGCACCTCAAACACGCAAGTGCTCATAACCTCGTAACATGACACCTCGAAGGCCCCAGTTGTGTTTCATCATTTCGTAGTTTTCAGAAAAATTAATTCTTGCTTTTTAAGCGTTACATTTCAGCAGAATCTATTTGCTCCGTAGTCTGAAGAATTACTGATCATCTGTCCGCGAGAATAATCAGTTTATAAAGCTGTTTCAAGAGCATAAACAAGCGATATAAACAATGTCGATTGGCAGAAAACGAGAACAGTTCTCGTTCTCAATTCTAAAAATATCTTGACCTAAATCATCCGCCGGGACCTTTCAATGCATGACACGAAATCGGGAATATTGTCCGGCGTGGTGGTTCGATTGGCAGAAAACGAGAACAGTTCTCGTTCTCAATTCTAAAAATATCTTGACCTAAATCGCCCGCCGGCGACCTTTCACTGCGTGACACGAAATCGGGAATATTGTCCGGCGTGGCGGGGTTGCGCGCGCTCAGGATAGATTTCAGAGAAAGGAGCTTGGAGTCGGACCGAAGAACGAAAATGATTGTACCAAACAGTAAATTATCAGAAGAGACAAGGTATTCTCCGAGCTGCCGAGGAAATAGTTGAAAAGGCCGTAACGAAACAGTGCCTAAACAAGTGTGTGAAAATTTTGGCGCGAAATTCAGGGAAAATGATAACTCGCTTTCCAGATTTATGGACCAAAGAAAGCTCATGAAATGTGCATTTGGACGACGGATCGACAAACTGTTGGTAAGTTGCCATCTTCCTTATGTATACGCCTTATAGAAAAGTAAAATGAAAAGGAGAATTTCACGTTGTATGGTTCGCAACGCAATTATGTGGAACTGTGTGGTTTAATTGAAAAGTTTCCAATTTAATGTCGCCAGTACATATTTTATTTTTGTTGATATGCTTAGTTGAAGAACCACGTTAAAATTTCGTTCGTGTAGGTACTTGAGTCGATATTCACAAAGTTTCAACTCCGGTATTATTGATAAAAGACCATTGTGTAAACTCATTCATGCGTAGTTAATAGATGATGACAAATAGACATTCGAGAATAATTGCTTATCGGTGATTCACGACAGATGCTTACCAGACATGTTGTTTTCAATTCAGAATTCACCCGTTCTCATTGGTGGATACTGAGAACTGTTTCTAGTTTGAGAATGAATGTGATTTCATGCTCTCTTATTGGCCAAGGCTGGGAACAGTTCTCAGTGCGAGAAAAACATTATCAGTTTCCAGTTGAAAAGTGCATTTTCCACTTTGATATTGCACTCTGTTTTGCATACTCGGTCACACGTAGCAAGCTTGTCCTCAATATCTATGGGAAGTTCCATCCTGCTGGTGGTATCACAACTGCCAGAACATGGCTGAACAATTTGACAATGGATGTCCCTCAAGTTCCTGCTGGTGATATTCTAGTTGCTATTGACAATGATCAAGTTCTCATAAAAAAGTGGACTGTCAGAAAAGATAACCGAGCACAGATTAGTGTTCTAACCAGTGTCTGTGTGGCTCCAGTTCATCCAGATGGAACTTTGCAGTGGGATCCAACTCTTTCTCCAGGGTAAGTCAAAGAATATGTGATCAGTCTGAGTACTTATTACTTTTGCTACATTTTTGTAATATGCATTAATTATTTGCAGTTAAAAGCTGCAAGCTGTAAAAGCTACACTGTACATTGATGGCTAACAACAGGGTCAGGTGGAGTTAGGAAATGCTGGCTCTATCCTCAGCACCTAATAGTAATTAGGTGGCGAGGAACTAAATGAATGACTTTAAAGGGGCACTGTTACAGGATTTTCGCGTCATTTTACATGCCGAAATATGTTCCTGCATCAATGGAAACCCAAAAATAATGATGCAGTTTTGTTAGCTAGGATGTTATCACTACTCCAAAACCATTTATTGCTGCCTGTTACTTAGCATGGCAAGGATGGAAATGGATTGAAATTTGAAAACACTTGCCAGTTTTTTTTCACATTCTAGAGGCTTTCCTTGAAAATATTGCCAGAAATTCATTATGGTTTGCTCTCCGAGCCACCATTTGTTTGATACATGTATGTTTCCGTTAGACCATTTGAGCATTTTGGGGTCGAGTAAAGGTACCAGGTAGAGATTTCAGCAACGAATGAAGCTAAAAACAGCAAAACTCCTTTGACAGTGCTCCTTTAAGTATCAAATGACCAGGGTTGCCACTGGTGAGGAAATGGTTAGGGAAAAAAAAAATTTCCAAAAGTTACATTTAACATGGTTCTTGGTCTTAACCCTTTCACCACCAGGAGTCTCCCTTGGACGAGTAAAGTCGTCTGGCGTTAGACAGAGTAAAATCTATAAGTGGCCACTGGTGGTGAAAGGGTTAATGGGATACAGTTAATTCTGGTAATAACAGTCATGTGTTGGAGCTGAGGGAGGGCCGGAGTGTACTTTCCACTGATATGCACATGTGCAAGTACCTAAATTACTTAGCAGAAAGGCTATAAGCTCTGAATGATATTGTTATACATGGAAATCTCTTGAAAGGTTAGATGTGGCAAAGAATACTTCTCATCATAGCAACATGTTCAAAGTAGACAATAATAAATTTATATTTGTTTTAGTTTATGGTCTAAAAGAAGTGAACTTGGAAAGAAAAGTGAAGAGGATAAGGTCAAGCTTTTGGACATGTGCTCAGCCACAGAGGCCAACAAGGAATTGATTCGCCATGAGGTAAGGGCTGACAGATGACTAAACCTAGGTAAAGTACTGCTCGTTTCTACCTTAGAGACAGTCAATCAATTGGCTAGCAAGCTATATGAAAAAAAAAAGAAGTTTTTGTTTTAGCTATCTGTAGAGCATGTAGCCATTTTTCAGGAACTCAGATTTTGTTATTTATCGTGAGAATTGTGGCTGGTTTTGTAACATGCACTGCTTTTGCATTGGTGTTGGATTTAACTTTAATAACTAGGAATACATAAAAGTAATTTAAATTACTGTGCTTTAGCATTTATGTGCTTGGTGTAAATACCTTGCTCATGCCACTTTCTCAACCAATTGCAACACATTGTAATAATTTTGGAAATTAATTAACATTGATAAGATGCTGCTATTCCCTTATGACTTCAGAACAAAAAGATGATCCATGAACTTCTTCATGATTTGCTAAAGGAGCAAACTAAAGTCAACGGTGAGTGGAAAGATGACATTGACTTTTCCGATTAATAAACTTGCACTGGCGCTTTCAAATTCATCGGCCTAATTTTTTTGTTCAAATCTGCGTTTGTCTCTTCTCTCTTAGCATTGTCAATGGAGAACCGACGGTTAGTGTTCGTCCAAACGCAGCCCAAAAGTTCCAAAAAAACAAACAGGCCGGCGGAGGAGCCTACATCCCGGCAACTATTAAAGTTGAAGGACCGCGTGAGTACGAAGAAGCCGTGCTCGATAGAATCCGCAAGACCTTAGCGGAGTGCGAAAATGCAGAGTTCATGTCAGTCAATATCGAGAATTAGAATATCAAATGATCCCTGACGAACAAATCCAGAAATAAACATTACATTATTGTCACATTTGTGTGTATTTTTTACGGTGATGTTGTCGCGTTGCAATATGGCCGCCGTCCACATTTCTGTGCTCAATGTCTAGGTCGACCCAGTTCCTCTCGGCTAAATTTCTTTGTTTTGGTTTTGCCTCGACCAATCATGTCGCAAGAAACCATATAGACAGAAATGTCTATGGCCCGCACTGTTTGAAATATAGTGACATAATTATCGCAAATGTGACGTCATCACTAACAGTTGCAGAATCAAAAAGAAAAACCTCTTTGGACGCACTAGCTAAACAGAGATTCCACTGTCACAGCTTTAATACTCTCGGAGTTTTGGAGGACAGGAGCCCAAATCAGCTTCAACCCCACCCCTCTTTTCTACGCTATACCTTTGTAAGCAAGCTTCATTATTTCTTCTTTTCTTGCATCATATACAAAGAGTCTTGTTCCTTATATGTTCGTGCACGATCAGAAAGCAAACAAACAAACAAACAAAACGGATTACAACTTCAGTTCAGTTTAGTTCATTCATTTAGACAATAAAAAATAACTAACTACATTGATAATGTCATAGTACTAAAAAACTGGCAAGGGAGCCCAGAAGAAACCAAGACGCTTATAAAAGCTTGGGGCAAAGAAATCAGTAAAAAGCATACATTACGTGGAGGAATGCAACAGAGCAAAATCCCTCTTGATATCCTTACATTGTTAGATTTTCTTTAATCTTTTTCCAGTAACGTTCTCGTAGCACTAGACGTCATAAGGCTTGCATGTTCAGCTGCATGTTCCCCAGTGATTCCTATCTTCTTCCCACAGCCTGGGGTACTTGTCTTCAAACATTTGTTCCCACCGCGCCACCGTTCGCAAACTTAATGAGCTCGAACATCTTTTCAGGATCACATTATGAGAGGGGATGGAGGGGGGGAGGGGTCGGGGGGTGGGGGTTGTGGTTGGAGGAGAGTTTTTTAACATCGTGATGTTCTTTTATATGTTGGTGCATGGTTATGAAACAAACATAATATGCAATATTACAGATAAATGAATCTCTTTAAACCACAGGCTTGAAATCCTTGTACTGTTAGACGTTCTTTATCTCAGTTGGCAACGTTCTTGTAGCACCAGGCTTCATATGTCTTATCCTTGTCAACTACGTGGCCCCCAATGATTCCTTTCTTATTCCCACAGTTTGAACGTGCCTCTTTCATCGGATAACCGACCTTGCCATTGAGAAGCCAGCCGTAGCTAGTGGAATAAAATAAAATATGATATTGTTACCAATGCTCTAGTGTACAAGTTATTATTACGTCAAGGCCTAGCTTATTTATTAAATGTCACTGACATCAAATACGATTCAAGTGAGAGATAACTACAGATATGCGCACTACACTCTCTTCGTTAAAACTTGAAAGTTTTCTGTGTTTTCTAAAACATTTTATCTGTCTCCTGAATCAAGACCTTTTGGAAGTTTCACTCATATAGAGAAGGATTAAAGCAGAAGCCACAGAAATTGAAATCATCAATTGACAAAAAAGGAAGAAAGAAATTCCCACATGGACATGATGAAATGTGATGCTGTATTATAAACATGATAAATGTGCTGTACTGCAGGAAATATGATGAGCCACTAAATACAAGTTCGGATGCTCTTCCACTCGGCTACAAGAAACATTTTGGGGTAGGGCCAATGAAAATAGTTTCGTGTGATAAATATTCTGCCCACTAGCTAGATCCCGCGAGTCGCCTGAAACTCGGTTGAACTCCTATAGCGGAGAACGCGGGTTTCTCTTCCCGAATGTGCCTCTCATTTTCCGGAAGATACACCTTTCAAGGTAATGTTTGTTTTGCTTTTTGGACAGAAATCGGGCATTTTCTCTCAGAAACTCTTCATAATTCTCTGATTCTGTGGGAAGTAAAAGAACCACTAGGGACGTAACAAAACTCTGGCAGTGATCATCCCTATTGTCTGTCTTAATTTGATATTGACATTACGGGGGCACTCATGCATTACTTACTTCATTAATTGTAAACTGCGTTATAAGCAGTTGTTTCACCCTGATTTGTAATAAACAACAGGATTGTAATATGTAATAAAAATCAACCGGATATGTAATAAAATAACTAACCGGATTTGTAATAAACTTTCAACCTGATTTGTAATAACATACTTAACTGGATTTGTAATAACCTATCAACAGAATTTGTAATAACGCTGCGAAAGGTGAGTCACATACCCAATGTATTTTCTTAAAGAGATCCATACCTACTATTATCCCACTTATGGAAGGGTTTGGATATTCCAGAAGGTTAGGAGTGGAAGACGGCGCCAATAATTTCAGAGGAGTTTAAGAGATCCCTATAATGGCCTGTACGGGGAGGCTCCACCCGAAAGGGGTACCTTTTTCACGCGTCAGGTATATGAAAGGGTAGGGATTTCACGAGGCTAAGTATATGAAAGGGTAGGAAAATCTGTCATTTAGGTATTTAAAAGGGCCTTTCATTAAAATATGTCGAACACACATACCCCACGACTGTACTGTTTTAATTAATTGAACGCTGCATGAAAATGACAAGACGACTTCCTGTATTAGGTATACGAATTGGGTACCATTTGTCAATGGAAGGTATACCAAAGGGGTACCCTTTTCTGTCAAAAATGGTATATAAAATGGTGAGGGGTCGGACCACTGGGCGGAGCCTCCCCGTACTACTTTTTTTTAGTACCTCCCCCCCCCCCCCCCCTCCTCCGGGATATATATGACCTCTGACAATCGAACCTAAAACGGAAGGCACTCGCCACATAATGAAGGTACTGTAGAAACCATTTAATGGGATTTTGGCGAAATGTATGCGAACAGAAAGTTTTGGAGGAAACTTGCAGCGATTCTCTAACCATCGAAATTATCTTTTGCATGCAAAGCTCATTGTTTGACGGCACTTTGAAACTGAAAACAATTCAGCTAAAGGGAAATTAGGACTACGACTATCTTCAGAATACAGGAGTTTGATTTATTTGTTTATTTTTTCTTTCTTTCAAATTATGAGTTTTTCGATGTGTTGCTACAAGTACGTGTTTGCTTTCCCAAGAGCCATTTGTTATTCTTCCTGGTTAATACCACTAGATGAAACAAGATTCCTGTCTTACAATGTTTGAGGAGTCACTCGCGAAGTTTCGTCGGGCGTCGGGCTGAACATGAAAGAGAGCGCGGATCGGCAAACTGCCTGTTCTATCTGACCATGCGGGTCGGGTACTAACTTAACGATCTGTCATTGCATTGCATTATGAAATTAAATGCCTGTCTTGTTTGTTTGGTCCGACGTTCGACGAAAAGTTCGTGAGTGACTAGGCAAATTTGCACAGCTTCGTATTTTTTTATTCGGCCAAAACCTTAAACTTGACGTTTTGAACAACTTAGCGCAACCGATTTTTACTTTTGAGAAGTTCAAAAGTTATTAGCAAATATCTTGTTTTCGAAGCACTTAAAACGTTTTGCATTTCTCCGTTTCTTAAAATTAGCAAAACGGTGTGTGTTAAGGCCTGGTTTTCAATAGCGACGCAAGCACAAGACCACTATGAAAACGGGCTTTAAAATGCAAGCATAAGCGCAAGCACAAGCGCAAGGATCAAAATTGTTCCTTTTCATTGTGCTTGCGCTTATGGTTTCGTTCGCTTGCGTAGTGTTCGTTTTCACTTGGCATAAGCTACTTATGCTTGCTTCACTGATCTTTGATTATTACTAGCTTACAGAACGACGAAGAAAGCCCGACTCGAGTCGAATGTCTGGCCGTTGTTTTGTGATTGACTGGCGAACTTGAATTTCAAAACCAACTCTTGCTACTGAATGGCTTCCCGTCTAAGACAAACCTCGTAAGGTAAGGGGGTGAAAAATGTTCGGTGCATGAATTTTTTTGACGCCCATTTGTCTGCAGGATTTGTTTTTCCTCTTCATGGATTTTTTTTAGACAAGTTTCCATTGCGGGATTTTTTTGTGGGAATTGTCACCCCCTCCCCCCCCCCCCCCCCCCCACCTACCCCTCGCTTTTTTCTAATGGTCTGTCCCTTAGCAATTTCAGAAGCTAAGAAGAAAAGAAAATCTCGCAAGGTCAGATTGCCATAATGAAAAAATTATACAGACGCCAGACCTGGTATAAAACATCACGTATTAAAAGAAAAATCATGCATGTCTGTCTGGCAGTCTAGACAACCTAGACAACTCTGTCTAGAAAAATGTTACCACTCCCATTTTGCTGTCTCGTGTTGTTTTTTCTTGTAGAACGCCGGGTGACTGTTTATTCGTTTCATCATGTGTAGGTCTCTAGTTATTCTCTCAGTGTTCCTAGTTGATATATCAGCAGTTGCTTATGTTGTCAAAAAGCAAACTTGTCCTCTAGATGATGACACCTATGAGACGCTATATAGGCTATGTGAGGATAGTTTTGACGTTCCAGTCAGAGAGAGAACGAAGGCACAAAAAGCCGCGTGTGTGAGGTTTTGGAGAAACAGAGAAGCATTCAGCGTCCAAAGGGTCAACGGAAAGAAATTGCTTTGCTTCAATGGCAAAGAAGTGCTGAAAACAAGTGCGCTTCGTGATGTCATAGAAAAGGAGTTTATGCATTGTAAAGGTGTTGGTGCCAGGAAATTGAAGTATCGGCTTCGGCAGCGGTTTGAAGGCATAAGCGAGCAACGTGTCCAGAGTGTATTGTCTGGAAGCAAGCTAAATCAAATGGTGAATGCCAAATTCCGGAACAGAGCGATTGGCCGACCAATTCGAGCGAGTGCTGTTCAAGTAAGTATCCAGTAAGACGTAAGACGTATCCAGTAAGACGATCACTTTTATATTTTTGAAAGCGGAGCTCAAGCCCCGCGAGCGGAGCTCTATTTAACAATTACACTACGAGTTCGAGTTTTCTATGAGTCAATAATAGCCATTACTTGCTTTTCAAAATTACCGTGAATGGTGTGTATCTCCAGAAATAAGGCTTAGTTTTCTCCGCTAAATAAAAATCGGTATGTTTTTTTTAGATCCGCCATCAAGTAGACCTTGTAGATATGCGAAAGCAAGATGTGTCATACAGTGGACGGAGATACCAATACATCCTTACTATTCAAGATGTCTTTAGCATATACCTGTGGCTGCGGCCACTTACCTACAAAACAAGCAAGGTAGTCTCCAAGGCACTGGGCGATCTCTATATAGAAGTTGGACCTCCTAAGGTGTTGCAGTCCGACAGGGGAGGAGAGTTTAAAAAATGGGTGAAGAAATTGTGCAAGAGTTGATTGTGATTCGAAGTAGACCATACCACCCACAGTCCCAGGGAAAAGTCGAGAGAAGTCACATCGTGCCCTTCGAAAAAAAGTCGCCTTTGACTTTGGCCACCTACGTAAAAGTGGAGTAAACTGGGCAAAACAACTAAAGGAATATCAGAAGCTTCAAAACGAAGAATCCATGGAAGCACTGGGGAACAAATCCCCTTTCGAAGTTTTCTACGGTAGAAAATCCAACGCCGTCCTCAACCATATACCGGGTGGAAGATGCGTAAGGGAGCGTACCTCCGCCAAGCTTCAGTCACCTAAATCCACCGACTACGCACAGAACAAGAAGAAGCTCGAAGCGATCCGTTCACGTGCTGAAAGAGCAAGCAATGTCTGGGACAAACGCTATATAAACCGCCGAATGAAAAACAACCCTCCATCAACCTATGAACTTGGCGAAAATGTTTTGATTCGCTATCCTTTCAGCCGCACCAGTAAAACTGCGCTCAAGCGTCGATTTGTTACAACCGCTCAGGTCTTGAAACGGAAATTAAAAAATTTCCGCTATAAAGTTAGTTATCGACATCCAGAGATAGGCGATAAAACTACGTCTTGGATTTCTGTAGAGGACATAACAAGTGAGACAGTACAGAAAGAAAACCGTAAAAGACAGCAGGCCAGGAAAGAGTTATCCAGTAAGTATGCATCAGCAAGAAAGCACCAATTGCCCCGCGAGAGACGTGAAAATGCCAGGAGCAAATTTTACATACCAATGACTGTAGAGAATGTCTATGAGGAATTCACGTGACAGGTGTATAATGTCGTCTTCAACCCTGATGGAAATGGCGATTGCCAGTTCAGCGCAATAGCGCATCACCTTGCAAGCATCGGCATATTTCGCTCGGAAAGGACAATACGAGACGAAATTTGTCAATATGTAATGTAATGTAATGTAATGTAATGTGTATTTATATACCGCTCAAATCATAATCTCATGGCGGTTTACAACACTGGCCGGGGGACTTTACCAGACTGCTTATAACGCAGTTTACAATTAATGAAGTTGAGTTATGAGTGCCCCCGTAATATCAATATCATATTAAGACAGACACTAGGGGTGGTCACAGCCAGAGTTTTGTTACGTCCCTAGTGGTTCTTTTACGTCCCACAGAATCAGAGAATTATGAAGAGTTGTGAGACGGGGCCTACGGTTTATCGTCCTTATCCGAAAAGTCTAACCGTTTGTAGATGTCATTACAAAGGCAGCACTTTCTCCTCAATTATTTAAAGACCCTGAGTGTTGGTCCGGCCGGGGTTTGAACCCGCGACCTCCCGCACGGTAGTCCGGTGCTCTACCACTGAGCTAACCGGTCTGCGGACAAAATCCGAGTGACACTGACGGTTTTCCGTTATAACTGTTTCGTGGAGCCAATATCTCGCAAGTATGGCTCTGGACGGCACCTATGGTGACCAGCTAACTCTGCAAGCTGCTTCCAATCTGTATCTGATACAGTTAACAAAAGTGTCCTCATTGGGTGCCGATGCCATGGTTCACATTTTTCCTCAGCATTCCCCACCTGTTGCCAGCTTTGCACTTGGTCACTTTTCGGAAGAAGATGGGATCCATTATGTGAGCCTCGCTAGAGAGCAAGAAGAATCGGAAAATAACAAGAATGGAAATGAAGATGAGATTACGGAAAGTGAAGAGGGTGAAAAAGGTACCGATAAAAGAGTTGAAGAATGTGGAGTAGAAAACAGCAGTGGAAACCGTGGAAACAACAGAAAAGATAAAGACGTAGGAGAGGGTGTGAATGAAGACCAAGGACAAAGGGGTGATGATGGTAGGGTGGAAGAATTGAATCGGGCTGAGGATGATTCGAACCCATTTGACAACCTGCCTGATGAATTATTTGAAACAATTATCGAACATTCACTCTCTGGGTTGAACAGAGGATCGTTTGTTAGGGCGTTTTCTCGATTGCACAACGTGTGTTCGAGATTCCGTCGTATTGTGATGCCACACCAGCGTTCACTTCCACGATTACACCTCGATGGAAACATTTGTCCCGGATACAACAGCGTTATGAGCTTAATACGAAAGTATGGTAAGGGTAGCGGTGTTGTGATGGAGCTAAAAGACATAATATGTAGCAAGAAGTGGACTCAGGTGTGGGTCGAATTGGTTTTTACAGGACTCCGCTGGTGGTTTTACATCCGGCGCATTAAGTGGAAGCCATCACACAGCAGTCCCAATTAGGTTTCAGTTGCCATTTGTTTTCTACAGGCAAAGTAATGCATCTCGGTTAACGTTTTGCGCCAAGTTCGCTCTGTAAACTAACTAGCAGTGGCTTGAAAAAGTCAATATGCCCTGTTTCTTTTGTTCCAGTTCAAGTACCACTTTGGCTAGTGTTTGATATACTAGATTTCGAATTTGTATATAATTCGTAATCATGATGACGAGTTTTAGTAATCTGCCAAACATAAAAATACTTAATATGTGCGCCGCGTTTGCACCTTTAATGTTGCGTTTTATATCAGAACGTATCATGTTTGCTTATATTATAACAAACTAGTAAACCTTTTTGTTATTCTTGTTAGACTTAGGTTAGTAAGCGGAGCAGGCAGAAAACCACCAAGAATTTTATTTCGGACGCTCACTCCCCTCCCTTCTCCACTCATCTTGAATTCCGTATTCGAATTCAACCCCCTCGCCCCCCTCACCCCCACCCCAACCTCAACCGCTCCCTATGAAAATTTCCAACAGTAAAGATAGGGAAGGATATTGATATTTTATTGGAAACGCACATCAAGGTATGTGACTCACCTTTCCCAGTGTTATTACAAATCCTGTTGATAGATTATTACAAATCCGGTTAAGTATGTTATTACAAATCCGGTTGAAAGTTTATTAGAAATACGGTTAGTTATTTTATTACAAATCTGGTTGATTATAATTACAAATCCTGTTGTTATTACATATCCGGTTGATTTTTATTACAAATCCGGTTGATATTACAAATCCTGTTGTTTATTACAAATCAGGGTGATACAACAGTCTGGAAAAGTCCCCCGGTCAGTGTTGTAATGCGCATTTGAATATTGCATAGAAAATGCGAAACAGAAATGTGATATATTATTATTATTTATTTATAGAAATGTTCCCTTCAAAAAGAAGTGTTGGACAAATCATTTGTTTTTCCCTGTTTCAGTCAGTCCGGGGGCCTAATCAGCCTCATCAACCCGAGTTAAAACAAAGTTACCTACCTACCTACCTACCTACCTACCTACCTACCTACCTAGTCTACTGAGGACAATATTAAAGAACAAAATGAAATACCAACAAGAATTAAATTTTAAAAACAAAAAGACATAGCAACAGCAGAAAAAACCGCATAGGCAAACACGTACCCTAAAATAAGCAGACAAGCAAACAAACAGAAAACGACTTGGCTACCATTTATACACCCATCGTAACGGAGTTTTTCAGTACTGCGTGCAAGAAGTAAATTTATCATTTTGAGTGCCCTCGCATAACTTAACGACGACCGGGACCTAGTTCTATAAAGCCTGAGCAAATGCGCATTCTCTGGGGAATTTAGAAAGCTCCATGCCCACGTTTCGAGGTTGATGTGCGTAATCACCTCCCTTCCAGAAAGACAGCTGTCAGGTAAAATATGTCTTACCGGCAAACCTGCGCCCCAGCCCTCCAGGCAGAAGTCAGTTGGTTCAAATGCAAAGTGGCTAATGTAGCACCAATGATTTCGCAAACTCGTCCAGCTTCAAAATAGTTCAACTGATATCTTTGTCCAGAAACGCGCACTTGGAAAACACCTTGTACTGGGCTTGTTTCATTGATCTTTGATAAATCTGCCAGAATGAAACAGAGAGACCGTCCACTCTGGAAAGGGTGCATTGGGCTTTGAAGATGCTCATGGTTGGTTGGAAAAAACCTTGTTAAGAGTATAACAGTCAAAGGAATAGTAGCAACTCTGTTTTAATAATTCATATGGGTCTCATATCGGGAATCCCGCAATTTTTTAGCAAAATGTACCAGCAGTCAAACGCGATAGGACATCGATACTAGACTTAAAGAATTTTGCTAGAGCGCTATATCGTCCGAATTTATTTGAAGAGCTTTTCCTCCCCACACCTCCACATTGGCCTTCGAAATTCGTTTGATGGCTGGGGAAATGATATGGCCTGAAGAATGTTTGAGTAGCTCGTGATATTCTGCAGCCAATAGCTTTTGCCTCTTTGTGAATCATTGCTCGCTAGTTTTCGCCGCTTTTATCTCTTTTATCCATGATACACAGGTCCGAATTAATTTCTTCCAGGCTTTTCTATGTTGACACTGGCGCATCTCACAGAAAGTTGCTGTTTACCGAAAATCACAATTTTTGAACGAAAACGTTTCGCTAGGTATTGATGTTTTTATGTCCAGTCTTACCTGTTTGGTTTTCTATGACACTGCTTTCATATAGCACGAAGTGTAGTCTAGATTTTCAAAATTTCCATGGGGAGGATTGCCCGCAGCCTTCACTCCTGTCGTTTCGAGTCGGGTGGTCGTATGTAGGGAGGAGGTGAAACTTACAAGCGACTGCGTGAGAGGCTAGAATGCTATCAGTTTCCCGCAGAATGTCGCGCATATTCGGTGTCATGACTTACCTCTCTACAAAATCGTGCGTAAGGTTCTAGTTAGTAATAATGTAATGTGAAATTAATTCACGTTTTGCTGTTTTTTCGACGATTTCTTGACAACGTCCCATAACTATTTACCACAGTGAACCTCATTTACTTAAAATAATGAGAATGCCTTGTTTCCGTTTAAAGAAACCAACAAAAAGAAACCCGCGTCTTCTCGATAACAGATTACTAAAACAGATATTGGTCACTCAAAACGTTAGATCGATACTCGTAACAGCTCACATGACAGCCGTCTTACTAACTCATGTTTCCCTTTATGTAGTCCGGCGAAACAGCCCCCTAAAATTGTCCAAGTGGATTGAACTGATAAGTTCGCAAATTTCAAACTGTTCATTCCATAAAATATAATGAGCCTTATGAGCATATTGAATGATCTTTATTTCTGGAACCGGCGCTATGCTGATTAGAAAAGGAAAAATTCTCTCGGGAATTTTGACGCTTTTAGTCAGATAACGCACTTATAATGTGGTTGATTTTGCAGCATTTAACGCTTTACGAAAATTGAACCTACCGACATCGCATTGCCTGCCAAAATAAGGTAGTACTCTCACTTCCAGGGGACATTTGCACGTGAAAGTATCCGGGACCAGTCCATTGGCACATGATCCTCCATTATGGCATGGAGTTGAAAGACACGGGAAAAACCTGTACAGGGACTTAAAGAAAAGAAATCTCAAGCAGTTCAATGGGTCAGTCTTTTGTAAAAGTATCGTAGTTTTGAGTCCCTGGGTGAACTTTTCACAAGCGACGGTTAAGACATGTACAAAGCACCTTTGTGTGTCTTCTGTGAAGAGTTCTGTTGGTGTGTGGTAAGCTGGTGGAGTTCATATCAACAGAAACTATTTCCTGCTTTTTAAATTTCCCCTAGTTTTATAATCAGTCAAGCTTCCTTGAATATATGGAGGGAAAAATTAATATGAGAATCCAGAGAGCATGAATTGGCACCTACGCCTTACAAAGGTGGGTCTGATTTTCATGTCATTAAATGCGTTTTATGACACTGAGTAAAAGTGTATTTCAAAACATAAAGCGCATTTTGCAGCACTGGATAACACGATGTCACACCTCTGGGCGTTACATACGAGAGCATTAAATAATATGGATACGTGGAGGGACAAATTAATATAAGAAACCAGAGAGCATGAATTGGCACCTATGCCTTACAAAGATGGGTCTGATTTTGATCTCATTAAGCGTGTTTTATGGCACGGAGTAAAAGTATATTTCAAAAGATAAAGCGCATTTTCCAGCACTGGATAACACGATTTCACACTTCTGGGCGCTACATACTAGAGCATTAATCTTAGAGAACTTAAGACAATGTCGTCTCGGGGTCTCATAAATTGGGTCATCAAATGTTAGAAGGAAACTTCTTGGATGCAGGAATGGTTCACATAGGTAGCTTATGGTGTCCTTGTTAAATCTATATTTGCTTACTTTGATGTATTTCAAAACCTGCGGGCTCAAGAAAGCAATTTTTCAAAATTCTATTCCAAATTACAAATACCAAATTCATAGATATTTAATGCACTCTATCGTTTATTTGCCTTACCTTTTCGGCCACGCCGAAATAGGAAAACCTTTGTTTATCTTGGAGATTTTCAGGGTATAATTTCCTTTCCGAGTTGCTCAGCTCACACTCGTAAAGGCCTTGTCTTTCCAAGCCACCAAAGTTGAACGAAAAGCAATTGCTGCTTGTAGATCTTAAGCCCAACAATGCACAGTCCACTGAGTCATGTGTGAGATGGCGCTCGGTCACTTTTCCAAATAGCGCCTTCCCCTTCAGCTTGTAGAAAAATGCTTCGCGTAAATCTTTGTGAACAGATAACGCCGTCAAGAAACATGAAGTAAAGCAGATCGCCAAAATCATAGGAAAACGGCGTCTACACGTCTCCATCTTTGTCAAAAAAGCGACAGTAATAACTGTCAATAGAATCCATTTGTTGTTTTTAACTGATACCAGTTTACCTTATGTAGGTAAGGGTATGATATCAAGTTATCTGGTAAAGATGTGATCTGTTTGCATGCATGGTCACTTGCACAAAAGTATTCAGGATTGGGTTTGAGGCAAAGAATTTCCTCACAATTTTAGCCATTTCAATGAGAAGAAATAACAAAAAAAAAAATTACACAAATGCAACTTCTCGTCTTGTCAAAATTGGATGTGAAGTGACCGGTGGGATTTGGTTTTAGGCTTCGTTCTCTTCAGCTTTCGATTTGTTTTTGTTATTACTTGCCGAAGAGAAAACTCTAAACTTTATGACCATGCATGATCCGGTTCATCGATGGTTTCTCTCAGATAAATATCTGCTTGGTAAACTGCTTAAATGTTAGAAATTCGAAGTTCAAACTCTCTTCAGTATTTAAAGGTTCAGTGTCACGCTATTTGGCAACTTTATAAAAAGCTAGAAGGTGTCTTCGCATCAACTGAATTCCAAACATAATGGTCTAGTTTTGTTATTAAAGACTATTTGAAGGTACTGGAATTGTTTCCTGTCACCTGTTGCTACGGATGGCAAGGATGGAAAGGGATTAAAACTTGAAAAAATTGGCCATTTCCTTTCAAGTTTTGATGCTACATCTTCAAAAAATCCTCAAAAAAATAAATTAGGGTTAGCCCTCTCTAATAAAGTTCATTTGATATCTTCGTCGTAGCTTTAAAGAAGCATTTTGATTCTGAGTAAAGCTTCAAAGTAATGATTTTTAGCACACAATTGACCTTTTCGAATGGGCAATGATTTCGTTTAAAATGAGAAAGCCGGAGAGCCAACCAGCGCCGGTCCGTTCCCTAAAAAAAATGTTGGAGTTAAATGCATAGCCAATGAATTCAAACAGAACAGTCTTGCTATCACTTATAAAAAATACGCCTTTAAAATTAAAAGCAAGTAAATAAGAAAATTCCGTATTTAAGGAGAAAATTCCGTATTTAAAGACCTTACCTCGCAGAGTAAAGTTCTTCATAGAGAGCTTAAAATGTAGCTTAATTCTGAACCTTGAATGAGATTTACTTGATATAAATACTGTTACCAGGTGTTTCGGTTTGACCTCCCGCGATAAAATTCTTATCCCTTTTGTTTTCGTTGAATTACTATTATTATTTTTTTTTTCATTTCTGGTGACTAAGCAGCAAAAACAACATTTAACACATAACATTTAACTTCGTGCGCTATATTAACTACATATGTTGTTATGATTCGTAGTTATAGTAATAACGTTATTGATCTTAAAAAAAAAAACTGAATAGCACAGCGGTATAGCAAGACTTCCTTGAATTCACTCTGGGAAATATAGCACGTGTTTCTCACGTGGTACGAAACCCGAAAACAATCCAAGTTGATTCAAATCCAGTCGCTTTCAAATGTTTGTTTAAGTAAGTGAGATGAAGAGCTTTGCAGAAAATACATAAATGTTGTTCCCATACAGGCAACCCGAAGTAAGAAAGGTATCAAGAACAATTTCTGAATCTGATTCTTACTTTCGCATCCCTTCGTTCACTCCCCTGCGGAAAAAAAAACAATAAGTAAACTAAAAAGCCCATAAAAGGAATTGTAGTGATAATAGTAACGTTATTGACCTTACAAACAACTGAAAAGCACAGCGGTATAGCAAGACTTCCTTGAATTCACTCTAGGAAATATAGCACGTGTTTTTCACGTGATACGAAATCAGAAAACAAGCCAAGTTTATGCAAATCCAGTCGCTTGCAAATGTTTGTTTGAGTAAGTGAGATGAAGAGCTTTACAGAAAATACATAAATGTTGTTCCCATACAGGCAATCCGAAATAAGAAATGTATGAAGAACAATTTCTGAATCTGATTCTTACTTTATCATCCCTTCGTTCACTCCCCTGCGGAAAAAAAAACAATAAGTTAATTAAAAAACCCATAAAAGGATTTGTAACGTTATTGACCTTACAAACAACTGAATAGCACAGCGGTATAGCAAGACTTCCTTGAATTCACTCTGGGCAGTATAGTAACGTTATTGACTTTAAAAACAACTGAAAAGCACAGCGGTATAAAAACATAAAGCTTCTTACTCCAGCCACATCCCACAAGCTTTACGTTTTCATTGCTTGTTTTATTGATATGTGGGTACTTGAGCCTGAGTATTAGCTATGCCATGCTGATGAGGCCTAACAAGGCCGAAACAGCTGTCCTTGGCTGCTAAAGCTTGGGCTCAGTCTTTGCTTTGGTAAATTTAAGGGGTAATGCCCGCTACCTTGTGGCCTTAGTGCCCTTTGAGTGGCTTCAGCTTACTTGATCACATTAATTTGTGAAGTATCCTTGTCACTCCAGCCACATCCCACAAGCTTTACGTTTTCATTGCTTGTTTTATTGATATGTGGGTACTTGAGCCTGAGTATTAGCTATGCTATGCTGATAAGGCCTAACAAGGCCGAAACAGCTGTCCATGGCTGCTAATGCTTGGGCTCAATCTTTGCTTTGGTAGATTTAAGGGGTAATGCCCGCTACCTTGTGGCCTTAGTGCCCTTTGAGTGGCTTTAGCTTACTTGATCACATTAATTTGTGAAGTATCCCTATCCAAAGCGGTATAGC
Source organism: Pachyseris speciosa (assembly GCA_016490735.1). Lineage (NCBI taxonomy): Eukaryota > Metazoa > Cnidaria > Anthozoa > Scleractinia > Pachyseridae > Pachyseris > Pachyseris speciosa. The sequence goes on along the minus strand of JAEMWC010001406.1, from coordinate 62,392 downwards.
ACGACTTCCTTGAATTCACTCTGGGAAATATAGCACGTGTTTCTCACGTGATACGAAACCCAAAAACAAGCCAAGTTTATTCAAATCCAGTCGCTTGCAAATGCTGATTTAAGTAAGTGAGATGAAAGGCTTTGCAGAAAATAAATAAATAAATGTTGTTCCCATACAGGCAATCCGAAATAAGAAAGGTATCAAGAACAATTTCTGAATCTAATTCTTACTTTATCATCCCTTCGTTCACCTCCCTGCGAAAGAAAACAATAAGTAAACTAAGAAACCCATAAAAGGATTCGTAGTAATAATAGTAACGTTATTGACCTTACAAACAACTGAAAAGCACAGCGGTATAGCAAGACTTCCTTAAATTCACACTGGGAAATATAGCACGTGTTTCTCACGTGGTACGAAACCCGAAAACAAGTCAAGTTTATTCAAATCCAGTCGCTTGCAAATGTTTTGTTTTTTAATTTGATGTGGCTGAATTAGAAATCTGTGAAAGGAGGCTAGAGGAACAAACAAGAATTCTTGTCGCCATATCGCGCCGCTGTCACAGAATTCCTCGTTAGAAGTTTCTTTGGTTGCGTTGTTAAGAAAGACGTCCGACATTTTAAATGGGAGGTCACGTCAAGCTTTCATCAAAAGGAAAAGACTCCATTGGCATTATTTGCAAGTACGAGCTCTTTTAAAGGATGACACGATATGTAACTTTTCAGTGGTCCTATAGTATGATAAATATTGAATTAGATGTAATTATTATTGGAAATGATGGTAACCCACAGGAGGGTAAAGTATCACGAGAGAAGTATTGACTGGCTTTTTACAGCTTCTCTACCATTCACTTACTGTTGGAACACAGGAGGAGTGCCATGCAGAAGGCACGAACTTCAGAACACACACTTTATACAAGCTACTGTAACTTTACTTGGTCGTCCACGTATGTGTCCAACTTAAATAGGATATTCAATCATACTGCAAAAGCGCCGTGCTATGCGAACCATCACCAATTCCGATTATCGAACACATATTGGGTATTATCGATATCCTTCAAGTTTACTCATTCCAAATAGCCAAATTCATGTTTTATTATCGTAATCATTTGTTGCCTCCAATGTTCCTCAACTTGTTTAAGACAAGAGAGTGACGTTCATAATTATGGCATCAGAACAGCTAGCTGTTACCGCCCTCATTTCTGTCGTAAAAACGTTAAGCAACTTACAATTCTCTTTCAAGGTCCTAAAATTTGGAAGTTAAACAATCCTGAACCTGGTCATGCAGCACTAATTTTACTCTGATGCTGTCTTTCGAGGTGACCTCTCCTATAAGCCTGGTGGTTTCTTGAGGTCCCCTTGCCACTATCTTTATTTGGTGTACCGAATGTGTGAACATTGTCAAGATGGCAAATGAATAAATATCAATATAAAAATCAATAGCTCAGATAATGGTGTATGGTGTCAAAACTCAAAAGGTACAATTATCACCGGCGTTGTTTGGAGAAGAAAGTATTTCAGGCAGTTTGTCACTGGGATCATTTCTACTCTATAAATCAGTAAGAGAAAGGGAAACTGCTCCAGCTCCACTTGGTGATAACTTTGACCCTGATGTTGAGGACCTTTTAGACTGAGCAATTTTAAGGTTTTACTAAAGTAACCAGGAGGAATATTTCACGGGTTATTCACGAGTTAGCACATCAAGAGCTCTTGGAGAAGCCCAGGTACATTATTGATTGTTTTGCATCTATACTTTCAAAGTTGACGGCATTCCCTGGGTTTGAACGCCAACATGGCTTGCAACAAATGTATCTTGAAAAGAATAGTGCTTCGCAGAGAATCAGTAAACCCTGTAAAGTACTCTGAACTCTGTTGCTCCGCCATTTTGACGATTCCTACCAAAATGCACTTCGCTGACTAGTTGTTCTTAAACGGCTCAGAAAAAAAAACTAATCGATGATTTCGAAGAGTAAATTTTTACTCTCGTAAAATGATTTCTCACTCTCAGCAATTGATGTGGATTTCTCGTTATCTTCTTGCATCAGTGTTTTTTCCAATAACAGTTTTCCACTGATTTTCCAGGGATAATTAATCTCGCATGTCAGTTTCTCCTTCTCGTATAGTAATTTTCATTTCTCATATAGCGATTTCCATTTCTCATGTTGAGATTTCGTAATCTCGCATATCGATCATCGAAACTCGATAAGTGATTTTAATCCCATCCCACTTTTGTCATGTTTGGTTTGCCATAGGAATGCGTTTCTGAATAAGATTATATATTGACCTGTTTTGAAGTTGGACGAGTTTGCGAGCTCGCTGGTGCTACATTACTTACTTTGCACCAGCTGACTTCTGCCTGGAGCGCTTGGCTGGAGGTTTGCAGGTAAGGAACATTTCGGGCTCATATTTGTGGAAAGAGTACGATATAAGCACGCTTGTTTTTCACGGGACTACGCTTTACTTTGCCTGCACCAGAGAATGCGCTTTTGTGCAATTTTTGTTTCGAACTAGGACGTTGTGGCTTAGCAATACGAGGGCACCTGTGTGTTACCCTCCCTCCAAAGGAGAAAAATACCATTTGATATTTGCTACAACTCCATCGTGGTTGCTATTTCTACAATGGACAGTTTAAACATGAGGGGAGTCGGCGATTAAAGCACTGTAAACCCTAGAGCTCCTCCCTTTTGCGCATGTCTAACGAGCGTGACGGCGGGAAGAGCTCTGGGCAACTCTACGCAAGCAGCAAAATTTGAGCCTCAGGAGAATAAAACGAAGAGTTTTACGATCCAGGTGAACTATTCGATAAAAAAACGTTTGGAAAACAAACAAACACAAACATTCTTGAGTCCAAACTTTCATATGAAACCGTAAATGAATTCAAAGCCGCTAAAAACAAAACATTGCAAGAAAACAAAGTACGATGCGTGTGTTTGAAAGAAACAGACTGGAAATATATGAGAGAAATGTACGAAGTTTCTGCTCCTACTACGAGTAGTGGTTATTTCCATAGGTGGTCTTGGAACTGGGAATTTGTCCCCCATGCGGTTTGGACGTGGTTTATAATTGACTCATACTTGGTCAGGTAGTTGGTCTTGGGTGGGAATTAAGAATTTGCCCCCAATGCAGTTTGGACGCGGTCTCTCAGGTTGTGGGGAATAGACTCGTACTTGGTCAGATAGTTGGTCTTGAGGTGGGAAGTGGGAATTTGTCCCCAATGCGGTTTGGACGCGGTTGTCGTAGAATTGACTCATGCTCGGTCAGGTAGTTAGTTGGAGTGGGAATTTGGGCATACTTTTAGGTTTTCAAGCTTGCTTTAATTTGCTTAATATCCTTGGTTTGGACGAGTTATCGCGCGGATTGCCCTAAGGACGAGATTACATTTACACCAGTTCTCAGTCCTTACGCAACTTTCAACAAACACATTTACTCTTTTCGCCGATCTCAGGCTTTAGTGCTATTTCCAGCCTACAATGGAGAAGCAGCACAATAATAGGAATTTCTGCTGAACGATTGACAACAGGAAACGTTTTGACAAGGATAAATTGCAACAAGGAACTGAAATTGAAGAAGACTAGCCTCGGAACGCCTGTCATATTCCAGCTTTGTTTACATCAAGCAGACCGCAGTTATGTACGCTGGTTAGTATTTGGGAAGACGAGAAATTGCATCGTACTTTCTTACTCCTTTTTGTGATTCTTAAGGGTTGATGGCGAAGTCAATTTCATTCTTCCATATTAGGGGTTACCACGGCGATTTTGCTGGTTCACAAGACCGAAGGCTCTATCTTTGTTGTCACGCTCGTCACACTAGCTGTCGTTTATTTCTAAACGATTACTGCAGCTTCAGTTCGTTACGTATTTGATTTATAAGTGTGTTTTGGGAGCCATTTTCAACCTCAGAAGCCCCCTGCCTGGCATCATAAAGTTGGGTTGAAGGGTAGAGGCAATCCTTTGAAAGAAAACAGATGCGAGAAGCAATTTCACACGAAGTGGGTCGCTCAAATTATTCGAGCGAGTGATGGCAATTCACGCAGTGAAGTTGTGTCTTAAGTCGTTTTGTGAGTCGGAATCCGGGACCTGGCATGGCAATTTGGGCGATTTTTGACTTGTAAATAATGCAATTGGTGCAATATTTTGCCAGCAGGACCGGGACAGTTGAGTTGAATACTTAGCATTGTTTTGAAACTATACTAAGCATCGTATCTTAACCCTGATCTAGACCAGAGTAAAGGAGGATTCTGGTGCGGACATTAAACGTTCATAGCTTTTTGCTGCATGTGAGTAAAACGGCACCAAACCTTGCGGCAACTAAATCTTGAATGGTAGATTTTGCAGAGACTGGAACGTTTCAGCTTTTTATGACAGTAAATTACTTTATTATAGTAACTATCACGGTTTTCATCATTTTAGCGGTTTACTATTAATGATTTTACGTCTTGGTAAAAGTTGGTGCGTTTCGCGAAATCCAAGTTGGCGGATCCTCGGATAACCACCAATTGGAAAAAGTGAGGCAATTTTCATGACGTCATCTCTAACGGTTGTAGACCTAAAAGAAATTAAGACATAAGGTCGTACTATTTACAGGCCAAGTTTGACTCGAAGAGGCGGGTAGTCGAAGAGGTAAATATCACAGCATCACCCAAAAATTTGTAACTAGGAGTAATGGAACTAAACTATCATTTTCCCTTAATATTCAGGACTTCGGTCGCGTGTGAATGATTCAGAGGAATACAAACTGCTTCTTGAGCTGCTGGAAACTGACATGGACGTCATGGTTCGTCCTGTCAAGTCGCACTCAGAAGCTCGCCTGTCAAGGTGTCATTTTCTTTGATTGTGAGGTCGTTAAGTGATTTAGTAAGTAACCGATGCTTCCCAAAAGTAGAAGTGTATTCTGCTTCTCTTACAT
>JAEMWC010001406.1:0-55000 GCA_016490735.1 Pachyseris speciosa | reverse complement strand
AGACCTGGCTGTATAATTCGTTCTCCAAATATCCGACAACAAGGGTTGCATAACTGGGAGCCATTTTTGTTCCCATTGCAGTACCTTTCTTTTGAAGGAATATTCTATCATCAAAGGTAAAAGTATTGTTCGTCAATATTATTGACTAAACTCCACCGCCATGGTATTTTAGGCACCGCCCTCCGATGGTTTGCGAGCTATCTGTCAAATGGACAACAGCGGGTCGTTCTTGAGGGCGCCTTCTCGGATTGGCTACCTGTAACATCTGGAGTACCACAGGGCTCCATACTGGGGCCTCTATTGTTCTTGGTTTTTGTAAACGATATGCCGTCCTACGTACAGCATGGATCAAGCCTCGCCCTTTTTGCGGACGACAGCAAACTTTACCGGTCTATAGACTCTGTAAGTTCTCCTAACTTGTTGCAATCTTACCTACATGGTTTACATTTATGGAGCAGCGATCATAGGATGGCATTTAACACTACTAAATGTAAGGTTTTGCGTATGTCCAAGCGAAGATCTCGTAGAAAGCCCCTCAACACATATCATCTTGGCGAGGAAGTATTATCGCACTCTCCTAAAACCCGTAATTTTCATCAAGCCAACTTTGACCTACTTTCTAGGCACGATCAGGAATACTATTGTAACAGCTATTTTCCTAGGACTGTTAAGTTGTGGAACAGCTTACCTAATATACTTAACATTTGGTTTAATCGTTGTTACTTTTGTTCAAGAATGAAACTTGTATTTTTCTCTCGACTGGATATAAATAACAATCATCTCTACTCGTTATGTACGCAAAGAAGTAGTTGAATTGTTTGCTTGTTTTTAGTTTTTAATCTGCTTGGCTGACTGTTTTTCGACCTCGGTTCCTCGACAGCGTTAAGAAACGTTTGCCCTTATCTTATTAACAGGTAATCGCAATGAATCCTCGTAAAATTAAGGATTAAAACCCCGGCTAAACGATCACACATTTTCATCCAACATTGTCAGTTGCCAAACATAACGTTGATGGCTAAACGCACAAACAAAATGTTTGACGAAACACTAGACAGATTGAGTCTACAGAACGATTTTTTGCGTATTATCGCTGAAATTTTCGACGTTGTGGTTCATTTGGTTGCTTTTTACCATTCGTGCACGATTTGTTTGTTGGAGTCTTTAAACGATCAAACATTTCTTCGTAATGCGAAATGTTGGATGAAAAGGTTTGATCGAAATCAAACATGGAAAGCCATTTAATGCACTATTGAGAGAGGTGGTTAAACCTTCAAACATGCTTGTCCAGCGATGATCGTTCTTTGATTGCTAAACTTGTTTTCGAACAAACACACGCTTCGACTGTATTTTTTTCTTGTAATGTTTTGAGGTTTTTGAACCGCAGTCAATTCCTGTTGACTGCTCTAAATATAAAATATTGGCGCAAGGAAAGCCATGCGGTGTTGCTCAATACCAGTAAAAATTATAATAATCGTGGAGCTCCGCTTTTAGGCTTGGCTAAATCTATATATTAGTCTCTCTCTCTCTCTCTCTCTCTCTCTCTCTCTCTCTCTCTCTCTCTCTCTCTCTCTCTCTCTCTCTCTCTCTCTCTCTCTCTCTCTCTCTCTCTCTCTTTCCAAATGTACATTAATGAAAACAGCAGCAACGTCCTAAGAGACAAATATATCGTTTTCGTTGACCAACACGCTGGAAATGGCGTTTCCGAGACCTTAAATTCCAAAATTTTCTAGGGAAGCATGCCCCAGATCCCCCTAGAGGGGAACATTTCATTCCTATTTTTAGCTCTTAGCAACCAAACTTAGACAATTTTGTAACTTTCGGTTATATCTGGCTCGTGTTGGTATGCTGTATCGTTGATGGGCGTACACTTTTGTTGGGCATACAAGCTGGCATTTTATTTACCAGTATTTCATAATATTTCACCTCCACTCTTCAGCTGTGTCCACTGCAATCGGGATCATTTCAAATGTTCCCAGTGCTATTTACCCCTAACATGATGATAAAAGAGCTCATTTGTATCTTTTTGTGGGGTTTTCTACCACTTCCTTCAGGTACGTAAATTGATTTTACAGCTCGAACTATGATCATTCATTTTCATTTATTCTCACATAAAAGAAGTATGAAGAAAATTGTGAATGATCATTGCAGTTATGTTTTTCATATATTCATTCTCATTCTTACATAAACGAAGTGTATTTCGCATGTAGCACACAGTTCATCAGTGTTTCCCATTCTCAACTGAGTCTCACCAAAATTAGGGTTTAGACCGAACTGCATTTTAAAAGGGTCTTGAAAGGAGAGAGATAGCTAAAGAATGCTTTTCACTACTATGGAAGTGTTAATATATTAAGTGTTACAACCAGTAAAAATTAAGCAAGCAATATTTTTCGAGCTTTCAAACATCGAATGTGGAAGACGACCACTGTCTTTGCTGCATGACTGTGTATCATTTGAGGATTCTATTTTGAGCGAAATTCATTGTAAAAAAACAAATGTGCTTTTGCCCATAAATGTATACAGTGCGAAGGTAACATCGATATACAGTTGCAATTTTACAGGTTGAATTTTGAGTTTGCACATGCACTGATGGAGATGAAGTCGAGAACTATATGAAGGCAACACACAGAATAAAAACAAAAAGATAATAGACGTAGAAGAGCAAAACGTCCGTGTCTGTACTTGGGCAAATTTTCTTTGAAACATTTATTCAGTTAAAATTATTGTTTGGGGTGTATAGGGTTAATTAGTGGTTGTTTCATATATGTATACAGTGATTATATATACTTGACATTGTATTTCAAATATTTGAAATATACAAAGCCCCATTAGTTATAGGGGAGTGTCCAAAGTTAAGGTATTGGACTCATAATGCTGACATTATATTTTAAACATTTTAAATATAGAAAGCCCCATTAGCTACAGAGAAGTGTTGATGAAGGTGTTGGATTCTTTATGCTGCACACTCCATGATATTGATCAGCGTGAATTTGTTTTCCGCATTCTAGCACATATACCAATATTTCAGAATATTTCATCTCCACTCTTAAGCGGTGTCGACCGCACTCAGGGTTATTTTGAATGTTCTCAGACCTATTTACCTCTAACATGGGGATAACAGAGTTGATCTGTATTCTTTCGTGGAGTTTTCTACCACTTCCTTCAGGTAAGAAAATTGTTGTTACAGCTCAAACTATAATCAGCATCCAAAGCTAAGGGAATATATGTTAGGCATACACGGCACATTGCATGTGCAGGAGTGTCTTACAGAAATGATCTGTGCACTGATATACAAGGACTTCGGTATTCTCAACTGAGTCTCACCAAAATTGGGGTTTAGACCTGACCGCAATTTTGCGGGGAGAGAGTTAGCTAGATAATGCTTTTCGCTACTCTAGAAGTGTTACTATATTAAGCGTTAAGGACAGTAATAATTAAGGGCGCAATATTGTTAGCGTGTTCAAAGATCGACTGCAGAAGATGAATACTAACTTTCGTGTAGGACTGTGTATCATTCGAGGGTTATATTATGAGTGAAATTCTTATAAAAGATGTTTCTTTTCCAATAGAGGTGTAAAAAATGCACGCAACACCGATTTACAGTTGCACTTTTGGAAACGCACGGATTAGATGACGGAGATATCGGACGAAGTGCTTTTTTCGTTTAAGTGCGGATTAAAGAATTCAAATATATGAGTTTCATACACTCATTCTCACATATTTATCACTCACAGGTATATTGCAAACCAACAAAATGACCAGCTCCCAGTTAGCTTGTTAGCTCAGTTGATAGTGTGCTGCACCGGTATCGCAGGAGTCGTGGGATCGAGTCCCGTACAAGCCTGAATTTTTTTCAGGCTTTATTTTCACCACTACTTAAGTAGTGTCCATAACTGCGATGATCTTTCACATATTCAGTCGTTGAATAATTATATGTAGAAGAAGTTGAGATCCGTAAAGCCGCAAAAGACTATAAAGCAAAAATAGAGTAATTGTCAAAGACAGACTATAACGATAGCGAGAAAAGAATTACAGACACTTTTATGAACAGATTGTAGACATAAGTATAAATGCTTTCGCTCAGCGTGATGGCATTTTAGTTTTGGTCTCATCGAAAAAAAAATTGTTTTTTTTTTTTACTTAAAAACGATTTTCCCTTTCCGTTATATGCCTGAAAGACAATTGATAAGAAACTTGCAGAAAAAGCATATCTAAAGATCGTACTCAGTGATGAAGATACACCTATAAAACAACATTCATAAAAGGAATTGTGAAATACTATTTTGTAGAAAATCTTTCAAGACGTGGGGTCATTTTCTATGGTAATGAAGTAATACGGCGCATTTTATATGAGTTTTGAGTTTGTTTTGTATCGTTTTGGTGCGTTGTAAGGCTGACTCCTTAGTCGGTTAACTCTCCTGCAGCTGGTAAGCGGGCAGATTGCTGGGTTGGCTGTTTGAGGTTGGATGGCTGGTATGTTACTGCACTGTTTGGTGTGTTTATTGACTTGTTGGCTGGTTATTTGGTTGGCTGGTGGGTGGGTTGTTGAATGGGTGGGTTGTTGAATGGGTTGGTGGGTGGTTTGGTTGGTTGACTGGTTGTTGGGTTGGTTGGTTGGTTGGTTGGTGGCTTGATTGGTTGGTCAATTGGTTAAATGGTTGATTGGTTCTTGTTTGGTTGGTTGGTTGCCTGCTATTTTGGTGGGTGGTTTGGTTGGTTAGTTTGTATGATTTTGTGGATTGGTTGGTTAGTTGGCGGGTTGGTTGGTTGGTGGGTTGGATGGTGATTGGTTGGTTGGTGGTTGGGTTGGTTAGTTGCTATGATTTGGTGGATTGGTTGGTTAGTTGGCGGGTTGGATGGTGATTGGTTGGATGGTGGTTGGGTTGGTTAGTTGGTATGAGTTGATGGATTGTTTGGTTAGTTGGCGGGTTGGTTGGTGTCGGTTGGTGGGTTGGTTGGTCGATTGATTGGTTGGTGGGTGGGTATTTCGGTTGGTTGGTTGGTGGGTTTCTCTGTTAGTTTGTTGATGGGTTGATTGATTGGCTGGTGCGTGGTTAGGTTGTTTGATTGGTTGGCGGCTTGGTTGATTGCTATGTTGATTTTTTGGTTAATTGATTGGTTGGTTGGTTGGTTGGTTGGTTGGTTGGTTGGTGAGTAGGTTGATTGGTGGGTTGGTTGGCGGGTTGGTTGGTGGGATGATTGGTGGGTATGTTCGTGGATTGGTTGGTTGCTGGGTTGTTTGATTGGACGATTAGTTAATTGAGTGGTTAGGTTGTTGGTTGGTTGATTAATTGGTTGATTGGTTGGTTCGTTGGTTTGCCTGCTATGTTGTTGCCTGGTTGGAATAAGCTGGTAGATTAGTTGGTTTGTTTGTTTGTTGGTTAGTGCGCTGATTGGTTGATTGTTTGGTTGGTATATTAGTTAGTTGGTTGGTTTGTGGGGTGAAGTTGACGGTCAACTGAATCGCTGTGTTTACTTTTCTTTGCAGATGGTGTGCCACACTTCAATGCTACTCCATACGACAATAGTAGCAATGGCAACATTATCTGTGTACCTGACAGTGCCAGTTCCTTTACACTTTCTTGGGACTACGACGCTGATGAAGAAACGGTGAAATACGTGGAATTAGGCTCATTCCTAGGTCTGGTGGCCCGCAAGTTTCTAAACCAAACACTTAATATAAACGAAACCAGCCGTTTTTATGGAAGAGTTCATTCCACAGGAAGGGCTACATTCACAGTATCAAACCTGACGCGAAATGATAGCGGAGTTTACTGGTGCCTAGTTTCATTCACTTCAAGTATGTTCGCTTCGATAATCAACTACACTGGTCTTGTCGTCGTTGGTAAGTAAGTTTGCATTCACAATCATGTCAAAGATATTAGCTGTAAAAGGCTGAACGCAAACCGGTTGGTAGTGTGAAAGACATGAAGGCTAGTGGTTTGCTCGGGTGTCGCCATAACAAGCAAATTAAATAGAAGACAGGTTTTTCTGGTCGTAATAATGAATTGCTTCATTTTCTTGCTTTCTTTGGTTTTCATTCATGTTTACTGTAAGCTTTTGTGTACATCATCAGGTGTGGAATATGAAGACCTTTGCCGAATCAGAGCCTTTTTCACAGAGTTCTCATTACAACATTGAGTTAAATATTCCACTGTTTTATTTTTCTCACGAGGTTATAACACAATGGCTGTGACAATGGCTGTCTTAGGCTCGATTATCAGCCCTGTATCGGGAAACGAGCCCCTGTCATCTCCCGAGAAGCCGTCTGGACGCGTGCACGAATCATTGTTGATTTCCACCAATCAGAAGCTTGCCTGCCCAAATCGAGTAGACTGCATGAATTATTTTTTCCAGAACAAACAAATGTCTAACTGGCGGATGGAAAAATGTCGTTTGGTCGGCGTGTTATCGTGCTGTAGGACGTTTTAAAGTGGGAAACCGGAACTATTTACATTGGGAAACATTAGAGAGGCTTCTGAAATCTAAACTATGAAGGCAAGTTTGGCTCTTATACCACAAATCAGGCATTCCGAAGGACTTGAAACCGAAGATGTCATGTGTGTTTTACCGCTAGAATTTAAACTCGCCTCAGCCGGCCATTTAAATAAACCCGTCTAAAATTAAAATCTCCGCGCGGACTCCGCAAATTCAGACATGTCTGCAGGTTTGGCGCGTAATAAGTAACTTGACCAGTTGTGGCGAAAGATTATATAAGTTTGATGTCTGATGACATTGCCGGTGACCGGTAACGATGAATGAATTACATTGTAAAGTTACGTCACAGACACACTCGGCCGCTCACGCTTTCAGCCGTCTCTTCTTGGGAGAATACTCCGGAGCCGGGGATACCGGCGGAAATCGAGTCTATGGCTGTCTGCGAATGTAGGTCAGTGGGGACGTTTCCATAAATCAATATGACACAATTATATAGTGAAAAGCGGCCAAAACAAACTAAGACCCCTTTTCAAATATCTGTACCATTAAAGAAAAGAAATGTACTGCGGATTAAAGACAAGAAAAGGGTGACCTTACTTCAAAGCCATAGACATCTAGAATTGTATTGCATCTAAATGTTTTAATGAATATAGCAAACGCCGTTTTCTTAAGAACAACCATTGGCAATGGCTTTTGTTGTAATGTATTGGCTCATTGAAACGTATACAGACTCTTCATCACGGTCTTGTAGAAACGTAATAACAAATTTCACTGTGAAGACACGTTAAGGGTTCCTTTTTACCTCAGTCACGAATAAACTCTTCGCAAAATAGCTGCCCCTTAGTCTTGTGAGCTACGTTTCCACTATTTCTAAAATATTCTTTTCACGCATAAAGCGCAACCCACAGCCCTTTCCTGAATATATCATACCACTCTATCTTTACTCAGCACAAGCACCAGTCCATACGAGCCCGATCAGTAATAATACACCTGGAATTAGAGACCAACAATGCTGCAGTTTAGAAAAATATGAGTAAAACTGCTATTAAAAGTTGATTTTAATGTTTTACTTACAGTTAAACCAATGATAACTCTCCGTTCATCCTCTCCCAACCACGTTGGTATGTGGTGCCATTCGCTCACCCTATCAGAGCCTGGCGTGGATAAAAATCTCTACAATTCTTCGTTCCACTAATGACAAAAACTTTAGCTTAAGCTACACTATTGCATCAGCTATCAAGGAGCATGCAGGGATATACACTTGCAAAGTGTATGCTACATCAGGACTACCAGCGGCATACAGTACAAGTTACAACGTAACTGTGAATGTGAGATGTAAGTTAACCATCTATAGTCTCATGATCATTTTCTTAGTTGTACTGAGCTGAACAAGTCACTCGTAACATGCAACTTCCAAAAGGATTTCTTCCGTATGTTACTCACGATCGTTTTGATCAAAAATGTACAATTGTTGTTCTTCACAAAAGCCACGCAACTAACGACGAAAGCTAAAATACAATTTAATACTTAATTTATACAAGGATTTTCAAAATTATAAACATGAAAACGGCTAGTTCAGATATTAATACTAAGGTCGAGAGAATTCAGTTTATTCCTAAACGTTTGGAGGGAGAGCTCAGATTTCAGATATCCAGGGGATTATAATCGGAGGTAGACTAGACTAGCTGCCTTTATGCATTCTTTTGCTCATTTTCAAAATAGCCTTAGCAACTTTGTTTTGACATCAGAATTCAACGAACGAGGTTGATGAGGCTATTTTGAATTCAAACAAAACCATACTCTTAAAGGAAAATTTGGTTTATCAACGGAGTTGATAAGGTAAATTGACCACCGTACAGGGATTCGATTAGCTGACGTTTCGAGCGTTAGCCCTTCGTCGGAGCGAATCGAGGAATTGTGGGTTGTGTATGGTTTATATACAGAAAATGGAGCTACGCTATTGGTGGTAACATGGTAACGTGAAAAACAGGAATAAATTAATTGAATGAAAAGCGCTCGTTGATACCGTGGGGATTAAGAGTGCCAATTTGAAAGATCAGTTTTTGCTCGAGATTTTTGCGGCTTTCCGTGGTACCTTGATGTAGGGAAAGGCCGGAGATCGACATGTGTTGTTTGGAATGGTTAGGGAGATTAAAATGCCGAGCGACAGGTTTGGATGCGTCTTTGTCATCTTTCTCAACATCACGAAGAAGTTCTCGGAATCGGTCACCTAGTCGTCTTCCTGTTTCGCCGATGTATAACCTTTTTGTTGAGAAAGATGACAAAGACGCATCCAAACCTGTCGCTCGGCATTTTAATCTCCCTAACCATTCCAAACAACACATGTCGATCTCCGGCCTTTCCCTACATCAAGGTACCACGGAAAGCCGCAAAAATCTCGAGCAAAAACTGATCTTTCAAATTGGCACTCTTAATCCCCACGGTATCAACGAGCGCTTTTCATTCAATTAATTTATTCCTGTTTTTCACGTTACCATGTTACCACCAATAGCGTAGCTCCATTTTCTGTATATAAACCATACACAACCCACAATTCCTCGATTCGCTCCGACGAAGGGCTAACGCTCGAAACGTCAGCTAATCGAATCCCTGTACGGTGGTCAATTTACCTTATCAACTCCGTTGATAAACCAAATTTTCGTGTTTCACTTTCCCACCGACGCAGCACCACAGTTTCTTTAGAAACTAATCCCCTTTATTCATACTCTTAAAGGGTCCATGTGAATTTGCAAAATCCAAATAGGCGCGCGCTGGAATATTAAACGAACAATGTCCCATAATTAATTACACATGCTGTTCTAGGTTGCACATGCAAATAATTTGAATTCTAGACACATTTTTAAAAATGTATTAAAAGTAAATGTTCCTTTTAAAAATACTCTAACTACCACGTTGTTAAAATATACTCTTGGCTAGAACATATGTCAAGGTGTAAGTTTCCATCCTTTATGGTTTTTAGATGCTCCTCAACATGCCTATATAGAGACGTTTGTAGACAATAAATACGTACCGCATAGCCCAGCAGACGTGCCTCTGGGTGCATTAATATCCCTTTCCTGTCGTGGTGATGGCCATCCACGTGAGTCCTATCATTGGAAATTGAATGGACATCCTTTGGATAGAGGCCATAAGTGGAGAAACAGATTAACGATAGCAAAAGCAAGAATCAAAGATGCAGGCAATTACTCGTGTGTGGCAAGGAACACGCTTGGCTTCAAAGAAAGTACTCCTGTTGTGATAAATGTGGAATGTAAGTGATTGTTAAAACCAAAACGTGATACCGATGATCAATATCCAACATAGGGGGCGAGGTGGTCAAGTCGTTAGGGCATCGTAGTTGTAGTCCGGTAGTCCAGTATTGAGTCCCGCTCTTCCTGCTAGCTAGAGTTCAACTTCCCAGCAGCCAACTAGCCTGCCTCCCATCAGTTGGGATTCCTAATATGTTAAGATCCATTCCGAAAGTATTTGTTACCATTTTTGGTTTCATCGTGCCTGAAGGGTCACCGACGGGGAGACGATAATTAAAATGTTATTATGAAACTATTAACGTTATTTAATCTACTTAAGTTAATCTTTTACTTAAGCTTTCTTTGTCCTTATGATAATACCTGGCCTCCAACTTTTTAACCGTTGGAGGTGTAATATCAACGATTTCTTTTCAGCGGAGAGAAAAACGAACAACTATACCGCAAACGATGCCTTAAATTAAAAGAGTCTTAAAGAAAAATAAATATGAGCTTTTGCTAGCTCCAAGAAGTAAATATAACCACAATTACAGCAATTTTTTTCTAAATTAACATTTATTTCGGAAGTGTGTAGCCACGAGTACTACGTGATTTGCCCAGTTTACGAAATGACATTTGGGGCAGGACTAATTTTGTCTGTTCATAACTGTTGTTTTATTAGATCAACCTACTGTTGCGACGTTCATTACATAATCGTTATTTTTAGATCAGCCTACAGTTACGACTTTTACGACTGGAACTCTGCATAACTCCGTTGTGCAAGGTACGACTGTGACACTTACATGCAGTGCAGATGGATACCCGGCTCCCACATATATCACCCGACGGGGGGTGAGGACACTGGTGCAAAAGAGCAGAACTGGACAGCACGTGATCAGCAACATACAGCTTAGTGTCGAGGAAGAGTCGTTCTTCTGTGTGCCATCAAACAAAGCTGGAGGAGGGCCAACGAAAGAGATTAAGATCTTTGTGCAAGGTCAGTGACTTCACTTTTTAGCACTTGCGGTTTGAAATCCATCAGACCTAAAATGTTTATTTAGCAAGGTCCGCCACCGAATTTGAGCTCAAACAAGAGTATAATAACTTGATTTTAATATCTTTTTAAATGATTCTTGGTCTCAAGCAAAGCCGTATATGCCTCTTGTTTTAGTGCCCTTGATTAGCTTTATGAGAAAGGCATATTTCTGCAACTCCACTGCAAAGAACTCGCCGTGGGATGAACATGCGATGAACATGATAATTTTAGAGACGTATCGAATAAAAAAAAAAACATCTCTCTTAAGGAATCTTCCGCCAAATAAAAGAAGCGAATTTAAAGATATAAATAATTAGCACTGACTATAATCTGCATACAATAAGATAAAAATTATACTCATGAACTAAAAAGGTGTTCGACACTGTACGGCACTGGTATGCACATGTTTGAAATGATACTCTGGCATTTTCTTCATTTTCACAGTTCCTCCAAGGATGCCTGCTGAAACATTACCGAGAGTCAAAGAAATAAGAGACGAAGGTCAACCTATCAGCTTTTCATGCACCGCGCAAGCGAAACCTGCAGCAGAAATTGTGTGGAATTTGAACGGAAAGACTCTGGACACCCTGGCACCCTACAGCATCTCAGCATCAGTAACACCGATCCCAGGCTCTAAACTACTCAGGACAATTGGGCATCTCTTTGTCGATAAAGTTACTTTGAGGCAAAAAATTGGAAATTTTTCCTGCA
Organism: Pachyseris speciosa; assembly: GCA_016490735.1. Lineage (NCBI taxonomy): Eukaryota > Metazoa > Cnidaria > Anthozoa > Scleractinia > Pachyseridae > Pachyseris > Pachyseris speciosa. The sequence continues at coordinate 43,573 of JAEMWC010001406.1, read as the reverse complement.
TTGCAATCAATGATGCTGGAGAAGCCATTCAAAGCACTGAAGTTGAAGTGTCATGTAAGTACAAAAAACACACTTGGATTATTTTACAAGTCCATTGTATGGGTGGGAGGTGGGAAGGAATTATCCAGTTTTATTTCATGAGGTTTATTTTCAGCTCTTTTCAATCTCTCACAGTTGTCTTGGCAAAGTTGAAAAGAATCAGCTGCTACGAATACGAGATGTAATGTCATAGGTAGCGTGAGATCAAGCCGTTATCCACCTAACGAAAATAAGCTGCTCGTGCAATATTAAATAACCTTCCACAATTTTACAAAATTAAACTAAATACGATCTTAAAAATCCGTAATATCCTTCCTTATTTGCATGTATTCCTTTTGTCAAATGCCTCTTGTTTTTTTAAGGACTCATTGCATCACTCATTCTTCCTCAGTCGAATTTTCATTGTTGTGGCCTCAGAACTCTCGGTGAAATTAGAGTAGGCTAGATTCTGCGCACAATGCTGTCAAATGCTGCGAAAATTAAGTGTCATAATGATAATGTATTTCTTATCTTAGTTTGCCCCATCACCCACAAAATCTTTCGAGGTTCTACATTCCGTTATCGACCAAATACTGAAATTCAGATCACGCTCAGCAACCAGATTTTATCCGAAAAGCGCGGGATAACCAGGTTAATCTGGCTTTTTTGGCCATGTTTAGAAACCGATTAAATCTGAACGCCTAGGATGCCCAGACTGACAAGACCTTTCAAGTCAAGACAAATCAAGTCAAGTCAATTTTTATTGATGTCTATTACAGTTCGTCGGAGTAAATAAACCACGCTAACCTGGGTTTTAGTGTTATAATTTATGTGCCCTAACCAGTGTTACTAAACCTGTGAGATAAAATTGGCCTGGCTTACTTGGAAGGTCTGATAAAACGATATCTACCAGCCTTTTCACCAGACTTGCTTTTCGGACAAAACTCTTGTCAAGTCTGGTAAACCATGCTCGACCAAACGTACCAGACTATTTCCAAGGTTCTTGGTTCAGGGATCTGTTGCAACGTGTTCATTTGATTTATGATTTATGATTTGTGATTTATAGTCTTCGCCAGAGACCTGGCAGGGACACTACAACAACTCAGAATAGCTGTAGGCCCGTAACTGCAAATCCCTCCCCCATAACCACATTCTAGTAGAGGTAAACCACTACACCGGGGACTACGTCCCCTACTCTTTTCGAACAGTGCGCGGGTTCTTTAACGTCCCACAGAATCAATTATGAAGAGTTGTGAGACGGGACCTACGGTTTATCGTCCTTATCCGAGAAGACTAGAAAGTCTAACCATTTGCAGATGTCATTACAAAGGTAGCACTTTCTCCTCAATTATTTAAAGACCCTGAGCACTTTCTCCTCAATTATTTAAAGACCCTGAGTGTTGGTCCGGCCCGGGTTTGAACCCGCGACCTCGCGCACGGTAGTCCGGTGCTCTACCACTAAGCTAACCGGTCGGCGGTTCATTTCTGTAACAATGAATATATAAAAATGATATATATTAACTGCGGATTAAAGAATGAGTGAATTAAGAAATACTACATGATAGAAATGCATATAACATCAAATGGAAACTCAGAAAAAAATCCGAGTTCCAGATGGGATTTGAACCCACGACCCTCCGCGAGCGAGACGGACGCTCTAACCACTGAGCTACTGGAGATGTTACATGCATTTCTATCACGATTAAAGAATGAATATGTGAATGATCATTGCAGTTATAAACTCTACTTATTAACGTAGTAGTGAAAATAAAGGCTGAAAAAATTCAGGCTTGTAGGGGACAAAATGACCAGCTCCCAGATGGCTTGTTAGCTCAGTTGCTAAAGCACTGCACCGGTAACGCAGGGGTCGTGGGTTCAAATCCCGTACAAGCCTGAATTTTTTCAGGCTTTATTTTCACTACTACTTAAGTAGTGTTCATAACTGCGATGATCATTCACATATTCAGTGTTCATTTCTCTTGCTTACAGCATCACCCAGAGAATCTGGTAGAGAGCCTACGAGTGCAGTCCGTGAAAAGGCCAAACAGAAAGGTATTGTCTAGCGTGCTTCGGCTGGTAGCAGCCTCGTGATTGAATTTACACACGTCCTAGAAGAAGATTTGAGAAAATTAGCTGACAAACTGAGGAACTGAAGATGTTGAGATCTAAATGGAGTCTCAAAATTAAATCACTTTCTTGACACAAATCAATCACCCCGCTGACTTGTTTAGAGTAGGAGATCCTCCTCACCTCTGTCTTCCTGCTATCTTTTGCATCAGCTCATCCGCAAACTACATGCACTGAATAGGTAGGTACGTAGGAATTCGAAGTGTTTAATATAAAACGTGTCGCTTCTTTTTAAAGCAATTTTAGTAACTGGGGAATGTAGAATTGGCAACAAAAAATAGTAAATTTTACAGCTTAAAGAGTTGCTCACGACCAAAATGGTGTAAAACTATATTTTCTTGAAAATTTAATCTAGGTTTTACCAAACGCATGATTATAGTGAATAGGAAAGGGCTCAGAATTACCAATACCTAAACCGTAAAAGGAAGGCAATAACCATTTCGGTTTTTTTTTTCACCAGGGTTATCTGCCGGAGAGATCTCTGGAATTGTTATAGCCATTGTTTTTCTTCTTCTGAGTATTGCGGCTTTGACTGCTTATATTCTGTGGTCAAATAGACAAGGTTAGTCTAAGAATTCCTTTAACGTTTGCGAATACAGGAAGAATATACACTGCTGGGATTGCAGTGATGTTTATAGTGGGAAACGAAACGTCGATCACGCGACAGAAAAACAGAGCTTTTCAGAGCACTTACAACAAACTGTCACGAATCGGCAATTTCTAATCGTGTTTTCTATACCAACCATGAAATAAAATGGGACCAGTTTGAAATCCTAGCAACCGGTCGATCAGATATCCATTGTAAAATAAAGGAGTCTCTACTTGATCCGAGACTTAAAGGGGCAGTGTCACGCTATTGTACCATCATTTTAAAAAGCTTAAAACTGCCAATGCATCAATGGAAACCTTAAAATAATGGTCTAGTTTTGTTGCCAAAGACTGTAGTACTGCATTGACACCATAAACATCTGTATTCCATGTAAAATGACGAGGATGGAAATGGATTGAAATTTGAAAAAAACTTGCCAGTTTTTTCAAAATTTCAAGCTATGCATTGAAAAATCACCAAAAAAATTATTATGGTTAGCTCTTCTTGCTAAAATTTCATTGGAATTCATCTTGTTGATTCTTCAGAAGCATTTTTTGCACGATAACAGACAAATGGCAGTAATTTTGGCAGAATTGAACCAAAAACAGCAAAAATCCCGGTGACAGTGCTCCTGTAAAGCCTGCCTTAAAATGGCTGTTATTCTACATTTATTACTCTCCAGTCTTGTGTTATATGCATTTAAATCTTAATTCATTTGTTAACGAAATATCGATCACTTCTGAAGATGTATGCTATGGCATACGAAACGTCAAGTTTTAAATAGAAAAAATGCAAATATAAGCAAATGTTTATTATTACCGCAGCAAACAAATGTGTATTTTATTAGCACTTTTAAAAAAAGGATACCAATCAAAAAAAAAAAAAAAAAAAAAAACAAAGAAAAAAAGAACTTTAAAATAAAGTAACTCTTGAATTATTGCATTACAATTTGCTGTAACGCTTCAGTGTGAAACAAAATAGGATTGCGTTAAGGCCTATCGTCGCTTTTAAATTTCCCCGGAAGCGCAATATTAGATTTCATGACGTCATGCACCTGCTCTCTGACACGTGGGAAGCTTACGCAACGACGACAGCAGCAGACAAACACTTTAATAAACAAAAACAATCACTATGCACCTACGTTGTACAGTTTGCAATTGATTCCTTTCGTTGCTTCCCTCTTTAACACAGCTACGCGAAATGGCCACATTCGAGGTTTTGATCAGAGCTTGATCGCGAAATGATTAATTTCTTTTTCGCTTTAATTACGTTCATAGTAATTTATTTCCTGAACTGTTTGCATTCATTTTACAAGTTGAGCAAATTCGAATAATCGCGAAAGGCATAAAATCACGATAATTTATATTTGGAATGACTGTTTCGTTGGCGTTGCCCTTGTCGTTGCGAAATTCAATCAAAATAGCAGTGAGCAGGTGATTATCAAATCCACGTGATACTACAGCTAAGACGCCAATTAATTTGCTGTAAGGGTGAGGTCCTTTTTGTATTCAAGGGGTAAATTGGTTGTCGAATATATCAACTGGAGTTAATTCGAAATACTTTAAGTGTTAACAGTAGTATATGTTCAGAGGAATTCACGAGGCTTAATTCTCCTGAACATACACTGCTGTCAACACTATTTTCTTATTTTATATTGTTTTAAACATTTTAATCCTTTGGGTGCAAAAGAAAAACAAATTATTTACCGAGTTTTGAGCATTTTTCATTGCAACAAGGCATAGTAGCTCTTGGGTGCCATATGTTACTGGCAGTGAGTAGATATGACTTTTCATTAAAATCTCTTTTCGCTCTCTTTAAATCCACAGGACTAAGGAGATACGGGTGAGTTACTAAGTTAGGGAGATTGTCATTGAGATTCCTCTGTTTAATCATGTGATAATGAATGTATGAAAATAACATATTTGAACTGCGGAATAAGGAATGAATGTGAGAATGATCATCGCAATTATGCAATAAAGCAATAACGAAAATAAAGCCTGAAAAAAATTCAGGCTTGTACGGGATTCAAACCCACGACCTCTGCGATACCTGTGCAGTGCTCTTCCAACTGAGCTAACAAACCAACTGGGAGCTAATCATTTTGTTGGTTCGTAATATACCCATGGGTGGTGAATATATGAGAATGAATATAGACACCGGTATTGCAATAACAATACGCTTGCGGTATGGCGGAATTACTCAGGATTCTTTTCGTGCATAAAAGACGCAACTTAAGAGACGCGAGACTGGTCATCAACAAATGGCTGACGCAGGGCCAGCGGAAAAAGTGAGAGCACAATTTCCAGCAAGGTGCCAGGGTTTGGCCCTGAGTTTTTTGTTGTTGTTGTTGTTTTTTTTTTTGTAGGCGTTTGATTTCTGAATGAGTTTTTATGCTAAAATCTGACAACAAATGAGACAGTGCACTTTTTGGTGTTGCTGTTGGACAGAAAAACTGGCCTTTCGGGATTTTCTGACAAATCACAGGTATAATGCAGATGAAATCTGGAATCATCGTCTCGATTTTAGGTTGTGACAGGTGTCAAACCAACCACTGGGCACTATGAGCACGCTATTATAACGTTTTGAGTAAAGTTCATCAAGAAGCAAATATTAAAAGCAGGAAAGTACGGAATATTCTGGGCGTTGCCCTACAAGGGTTAAAAGAGATTTTTTTGTCTTAACTTAACTTTATTTATTTATATAGCGCTCATATCCATATATCGCTGTCCATGGCGCTTTACAGTTTACAATTTACAGTAATTTACAATAAAACGATCTAAAAACATTAAATTCTATGGAAAGTTATTAAACAATAAATATTATTAATTCTGTAAACGATCTATAAAATATTATTATTATTTCAAACAATAATTATTAAAATAAAAATGACAGAATCAAATGATGAAAGAAATATCAAATCAGTCAATAAAAACAAAAATGATTAAAAGAAAAATAAAATAACTAATTAAATTTCCTATTATCAAGAAATAATTTAAAGAGGAACGTTTTGAGTCTGCTTTTAAAACTAGCAACTGAGGAGCAAGAACGAATATCTGAAGTTGACCTATTCCAAAGTCTCGGAGCAGCGAATGAAAAGGACCGAAAATCATAAGTGGTAAGCTTAGCTCTAGGTTCAACAAGAAGATTATTTGTAACAGAGCGAAGAGAGTAGCAAGAGGAACGATAGGAAAGAAGATCAGACAGATAGCAAAGAGCCAGACCATTTAAGGCCTTATAATTGAGAAAAAGCAACTTGAAGATAACCCTATAGTATACAGGAAGCCAACGAAGATCAATCAACACAGGGGTGATGTGATCAAACTTCCTTGTAAAAGTGAGAACACGAGCAGCAGAATTTTGAACGTGCTGTAGCCTGTCAACAAGATATTTAGGGAGGCCATAAAGAAGAGCATGACAGTAATCAAGTCTGGAAGAGATGAAAGCATGAACAATAGTATGAGCAGTATTAGAAGTAAGATATTTCCTAAAAGAAGACAGATTTCTTAAATGAAAATAAGACGACTTGCAAATCTTGCTGACTTGAAGTTCCCCAGTCATGCATTCATCGAAAACTACACCACGATTAACAGCAGAAATACAAGGGACAATAGTTTCACCACAAACTACAATCTCATCGAATGGAGCGCGACTAAGAAACCTAGAGTGGATGTACATCAGCTCTGTCTTATCGTGATTTAGCTTCAAACCATTAGTGTTAGACGACACATGCAAGAGCCTTTAAAGTTTGTAAGCTTTTGTATGATTTACGCTATTTTCTTTGAAATCTCTTTGTCAAGGAGAGATTTGAGAACCTTTTGAATGCTAAGAACATGGCGTCCATGCTGAACTAAGCTTTGCAGTGCTGGTGTTGAACTTTGATCACCTGTCACGCGAGTCATTTCGCGCCAATGTTTTTCTTTTCTAGCAAAAATTTAGGATAGCAGAGGGATCTTTTTTATTTCGAATTTTCTGTGGTTGCTTTTAGACTTTAAAACACACACAAACTTAATTTACGCAATTTTGTCGAACGAATTATTTATTAAAATCACACGACCTCATCAATTGACGGTAAGTTTGTTGAATGCGTTAGAAATGGAAAATCACAAGACCTTGTCTTACAATTAATGATTATTAAAGTGTCTGGACAACGGGAAGGCCACGATAGGTTTTAAATATAAGACGACGATTTTGAATTTCACAGAAATGTGTCGGCAGAAACTTCTGCCTTCTTCTGTGTAATTCCCAGTTCAACGTTGGTTAGTGGGGATGGTGGGGAAGAATGGGGGTGGGTGGGGTTTCGGGCATGTAGCCGGTAACTATAAAGGCCTCGCCAGAAGAGCATAAAAGAAACGATAAGCTTTCCACTGCCAAAAAAAATGTTGTAACCATCATATTTGTCACCATTTTTATAGCTTACATCATAGTCAACAATAAACGCTTTTTTGTAAACTAGTGGTATTTGTGCAAATCTATTTAGAATTATCAGTATTGTTTTCTTGTAATCTTACACTGAGTGCCTCTGACGTGTTGCTTAGAAGAAGAAATACGGTAAACCTTACCATAGGTCTTACCTGAACCATGGCTTGACTTGTGAGTGGGAAATCCCATTTTGTCAGTTTCGTGAAAAACTGTACGACATGTCTTCTGTGCAGTGCTTGCCCCGGGTCTCTGTCTGTTTTGTTTTGTTTTGTTTTTTAATTTCCCTTGCACCGCCATTTTGGAGTCCGTGACGCCAATTGGTTGCCCAATAGGCCATTTCCGAATTAACTTTGGCCTCTTTTTCGAAGCGAGTCCTGGTGCTCATCCTTTCATATTAAAATAAATTTTTATTCATAAACACATTAGACTCATTTTCATACAAATGGTTGACCACCAGGCCTCGCTTTAGAAAAGAGGCCAAAGGTAATTCAGAAATGGTCTTTTGTTTCACACAAATGATTTTCTGGATTATTTGCTCCCTGTCAATAGCTGCAACTAAATGATGTCACAAATATATGGTACCATAATTTCATTGGGTGGGGGAGGGACGTAGATAAAACCTGTTTCGGTCCCTAACAATATACTAAATATGATGACCTAGTTATTCTTCACTTCAGGTTTTTCAGGGTTCCATCCTGAAAGTAAGTATACCAAGATAACTCGTATGCGTTGTTGCTGTTTCAGTCTTAAGTGTTCTACCCCTTAAAAGAAACTACCAGAGCGTTTTTCATGATTATACGGCGTTCTTCCGTTCTTGCGCATCCAGAATTCCCCTGCAGTTGACAGCAATCAGACTGTTCTCTTTCGGTAATTCGAATTCGAATTAAAACGTTTCATTATCTATTAACGATCTACTTCGCTGGCTAATTATAGAATGATGCATTTGAAATGGCCCACGGAGCGCCATTTAAACCTGATCAGGATAATAAACGACATGGCAATGAATTAAACTGATGAGAGAAGTGCCAAAGCCATTTTTACACCTCTATGCATAAGATTCCAAAGGAGTAGATGAAATTGTCTACTCCATGTAAGAGCTAACAATGCAAGTTTCGTCTGAACAGAATAAAAGAGTAAGCTATCCCCTCACATAATATGTTGCCCATTCTAAAGCAGTTTTCTAGTTCACAACATGTATTGTGCCTCGAACACCGGTAAACGTTTTAAAACGCAAGACGCTCTATGTGTTAATATATGCGAGCGTTCAGCTGACTTATTTAATGTACTATAACGTAATTCTATTGTAATTTACTTGTAATGTACTGTAATGTGTTTATCTACGCTCCACCTGGAAATCAGCTTCTGTTGTGTGAGGCTGGCGTGGTGAAATAAATTTCTATTGTATTGTAGTGTATGAAGATGATAATGATGATTGATGATGATGATGATGATGATGATGATGATGATGATGATGATGATGATGATGATGACAAGAAAAAAGAAAAGGAAGAAGAAACAACAGTGGCTATCTTTGTATTCAATCTATAAACTTATTTAAACATGGGCAACTTATCAGTTAAATTAAATGAACTATAACTGTAACTGTAACTGTAACTGTAACTATAACTATAAGTATAACTCTAACTATACTGAAATACTACACTGAAATGTAAAGCTGCTTTTAACTGTAACTGTAACTGTAACTGTAACTATAACTATAACTATAACTATAACTATAACTATAACTATAACTATAACTATAACTGTAACTGTAACTGTAACTGTAACTATAACTATAACTCTAACTATACTGAAATACTACACTGAAATGTAAAGCTGGTTTTAACCGTAACTATAACTATAACTATAACTATAACTATAACTATAACTATAACTATAACTATAACTAACTATACTGAAACACTACACTGCAATATAAAGCTGCTTTCCGTAAATGCCGTGCCCTACGCAGCTTTGCTGATTTCGCGTTTGAACGACTCGCGAGACTCTGCGCACCTAACCTCGCAAGGGAAGCTATTCCACAGTGTGGCGCCACTATAACTGACACTATTTTTTTAATCATTTGTGCGAGGTAATCGAACATTAAGTTTGTTCTCCGAGTCCCTCAGGTTGTAGCTTGTAGCTTGTCGCACGCTAGGAAAAGAAAGAGACTCTCACAGTCTAAGGTTAATGTGACTCCTCAAATACAGCATTTTACAAGTTGATCTTATGGCGAATATGAAAATCTTACAGCACAACGTATTTGGTGGCCCTGAGAGTTTTCGAGAGGGCGATTGAATGACCTTGAATTTAAACTATAGGTGTGTACTTAAGTTTTATTTTTCTATTTTTTGCCTTCGTTTGTTTTCTATCTAAAGCATCATCTCTGCCTTAATGCATTTCTTGTCTCCTATAGTCCTTTTTCATAATGGCGGACGATTTGGTTATTCTTTTGTATAAAGGGGGTTAGTTTCTAAAGAAACTGTGGTGCTGCGTCGGTGGGGGAGCGAAACACGAAAATTGGGTTTATTAACGCAGTTGATAATATAAATTGATCACCGTACAGGTATTCGATTAGCTGACGTCTCGAGCGTTTGCCCTTCGTCGGAGCGAATCGAAGAATAGTCCAGTTTCGAGTTCGCCATGACCGCTGAATAAAAGTACTGAGAACGCATTTGCACACCGTTAGCCTCGACCTAAAGTAAAATTTGTTTTTGGTCCACAAACTTTGATGTGGTCTTCCTTTAGACCCGTTACTCCAAGAATGCAATGATGCCCGAAAGGGGACAAAATACTCGCACGTCTTCGACGAGCAGCTTGTTTGAAAAGGCGGCCAGTTCTTCCGGCTCCGTGGCTTGCAGAATCGTTCCTGCTTGAAAATAGTTTTTAAACTCTTTTGAAATGGCTTTTGCTAAGGGAAGTTTCAATTCGTCTCTTAATTCTTCGTCTTTTAAATCCAGACAACGTCAGTTCAGAAGGTATATGTACTTTCACTATACTGTCATTCAAACAAACAACCTTGACTTGGAAGTTAATCCGCAGAAGGCAACTCATCAATATTCAGCTTCGAGGACATCTCGTCCTGCACACTAGTTGTTTGAGATTTTCCGTCCTTTCCAAAGCCGAGGGATTTTATTGTCGAAGTAATTTTCCCGGGAGATTCAGTGAAACGTTGGGACTTCACACTCGTTGATCGGAAGTTTTGTTCAGGTGTGCGTTCCCAAAATAATCTTTTGCCCCCTTCTTTGCTTTTTATTGGCTTTGTTTTGGCTTCGTTCGATGGATTTTCTGTAGGTTTTTGGATTTCTCCTTGAATCAGACGATGTAGACTGCGCAAATTGTGGATTTTCCTCCCAAAGGAATTGTACACTCGATGTGAGTAGTTCTCGCTACGATCGAGAGGAAGTCCTACATTTTCCACTGGAGATACTGGCCAGCACAACACCACAGCATTTTTTTCTGTTGGAAGGCTTAAACAAGTTTTCTGTGGACATGTATCCCTGATTTTTCCAAAACTTCCAAACCTTATTTTAATAGAACGTGTATCCGACGTAATATTTACTTTTCCTGCTTTTTAAAAAGATTTACCGAAAGTCAATTATGATTGCCTCTAATTTGACAGTTGGCGCCCCAAGGGAGCGCGCCATTTTTATAGGCGTTTGGTAAGATGTGTGGGATTGACTGCAAGCGATTCCTTCGCCCCCCCCCACCCCTCCCCCCTTCTTTCCTATCTTTTTTGCTCATCCCAGTCACGCTCGTTCACCCGCTCGCTTGCTCGATCTTCCCGCGCGATTGGCAAGGAATCGACTGCTTCGCAGGTTACTCTTTAAAGTAAAAGTCCTATTGAATTTTGCATAGCTAACGGGGCTAGTAAGCCTAATTATCATAAAAGTGGGTGTTTTCGGGTGCTATTATGAAAAAAGTCTATAGTGTAAACTAGCCACCTTCTGCGAGGCCATGAGGTGAGCACCCATTTAGAACACTAAGGGTATAACCCTAACTAGACAAAGACGGCAGCCAGTTGAAAATCATAAAATAGACATCATGTCGCCTCACTTCGCCAACTACCGTTGCGGACCACAAAAGAATTATTATTGGGCATAATATTCACGCTTCAGATTTTAATCTTCACAGCTTGAGAACCATGACCAAAAACACTACCATGTGTTAAGGTGGCGCACTCCGTTGGAAGGATTAGGAGTAGTGGTGAAAGAGCCAGGCAAACCGAGTGCTCAGATCGACCAAAATGAGCTATATTTCCTCCCCTGCTGAAAAGTAACTGAAAAATTCCAACTGGGAGTTCTCTGGAGTAAGAAAATCCAGCGATAGGAAGGGTTATTAGGAAAGAAAGAATTTTTAAACCAAAAAACGCAAAAATTTCAACAATGCCCTAAATCAGTGGTAAAGAAAGTGATCTACAAATTCTACTTAAGAAACTGACAACGAGTAAACAAAGCCTAGTTCGGAAAGGGTCAAGCTGGGTAGTACGATTCTAGAATTTTGTAGAAAACATAGGAGATATTAAAGTGTGCCAAACCTTGGGTATCATTATCACCTATTTTTACTTTTAAATTTCCCGCGCCAACTTCTTCAAGAAAATGTCGAATCTAATAAAAATTCGCTACAATTTATCATCAATTTTCTTGTGCAAAAGTTTCAGAAAGGCCTTAAAGCCCCCGCCAAACGGGAAATGTTTGGTGACCAAACATCATCAAACATTGTTTGGTGTCCAAACGTGTTGATGTTTGAAACCCTGGCCAAACGCTTAACACATGTTTGATCATACAAAGATCAAACATCAGGATGCAAGGAGTTATGAGCCACAAAATTACCCGGCGACCACACACCTCCGAGAGAGTTTTGGTTTCAATTTCGATATGGCGGAATGTGTGACGGTTCAAAGGCAGTGCCTGATAGCGGCTGTAATCCTCTCTCTAATTAGCTGAAACAGCCGTGCAAACAAAGTGCTGTATCTGTGGATAAAACCGAATGAGATAGCGCAGTTCGCTTGCGCGAGCAAAACATGTTTGTTATAGCTGGCCAAACCGACCAAACATCACTGGTCAAACAAACATAAGAAGAAAAGAAATATTGTTTAATGTTTGAACGGTAAAATGCTTTTTGGTCACCAAACAGTGATTGATGATGTTTGGTCACCAAACATTTCCCGTTTGGCCGGGGCTTAAAGCTTTCCGATGTTGACAGGAAAACGGAGATAGCCGTATCACGTGACCTTGTCAATCATAAAAATTGTTTGTGATACAAACTAGAAAGAGAATAGGAAAATAGAAAACAAGCGCGATTAAATTGACGTTTAGGTGAGAGATTTCATTGTGATCTTAATGCTTAAAAAATTTACTGAAACTTCTTTAAAAACACAACAACGCTTTTAAGTTTCTGGAACATGTTTCGGTGTTACAAACATCATCTTCAGCCAAATGAGTACAGTGGTAAAATATTTCAAGATAATCAGAATATATAACTATTAATACGATGCTTCTTTATAAATTCAAACGTACATGTAAACAAATATAAACTAACCAATAATATCACATTGCGAACGGGACTTTGAGCGAGATGTTCAACGAGTTTGCTAGATATCAGGAAGGCCGTCTCTGAAGAGTCGCTTGGCAGCGACGAAACAACAGTTGTCAGACTAGCCATTACAGCTTTCACAAGTTAAATTTTCACAAGTTATTCACAAGTTTTCACAATAATATCACAGAAAACAAAACGGATAATGTAATGCTAAACTAAAATGATGCTCAGCTTGCTTGTTTAGTTCGATTTTCAACTGTTCAATATGAAAGCTCTCGTTGATTTTAAGTTGATAAAAAGAATTGGCAGTATCAATGATTTTGAAACAAGATACATTACAAATTACCTTGAAAATTCTTAGAACAAATAAGATGTTTAAAAATATGAGAATTCTTGTCCCAAAAAGATGTTCATTTACACGCGTGTGAAAATGTCTATTGGTTTCACCAATATAACGAACTCCACAGCCCGCACAAGTAAACTAGTACACAACACGTGACTTGAAAGAATCTGAAACTTGTATGGAAAAAAGCTGCTGGATGGCAAGCTTTGTCATCCAGCATACTATTCTTCTAAATTTTTCAAACATTCATACCGCTCACCCAAATGTCAAAGGGCTCAAAATTGGCAATCTTACAAATTTCTTCGCACTCTTTCCATTTATGCATCTATTTTGTAGCACGACCATTTTTTTATGATTGATAAGGTCAAGTGACATGGTCATGCAAAGGGCCTATTATCACTCACAAGTGAAGCCATACCTTAACTAAAACCAATGATAAATTTGACAGTCTCTCTGCTTGCAAGCAAGTCGCTGAAGGAACTCCAAGTAAAACTGGTAATTGTGAATAATTTGTTAAAACGGAGCCGCATTTGACGAGGGTTCCCTATACCCCGCTGCAAAATGCATTCACTTAAAAATATAAGGACTTTTCACGCGTCACGGATTATTCCGAAAATTTCTTCACGTTCACGCAAAAATTGAGTAATTCGCGTTTCACGTTAAATTGAAAAACAAATTCACGGATTAATGTTTCCCATCGAGTAACCAGTTTAGGCTGTTTACACTCCAAAGGTAGTTCGTCACTTGTAATCTCAAAGTCGCTGGGTATGAGACTAATTTTAACTTTAACGGCTCTTTGCAGACGATTTTCCAAACAAATGCTAGGGTATGGGCAATACCCCTAATGACGCACAGAACCTTTACTCGACTTTGAGGTTTGTGAACCAGTCGGCTGATACTGGGTGATTGACGACTGAGTAGAGTACCAAGGATTTAAAGAAATCATAGCATTGAGAATAGCGTGGGGCTGTCACGGAGTCTATCACTGTTGCTGACAATCTTATACGATCTTTCAGTATATACTAAAATAGTGGATAGCATTTTTCGCGCGAAATAATTGGCTACTCAAACTCGGGATAGCAAGTGCTATTCACCACGAAGCAATTCGATCGTTTGCGCGTGGAAATCGTAATTGTTGATGGGAATAAATGAGTTAAAGATGACCATTTTTTAGCTCTATTATCTCACTCACTCTATTTACCTAGGTATGCGTGAAAGCCTAGTTTCTTTTTAATTAAGTAATAAAGTTGTTGCTGTTTTGTTTTGTTGTTGTTGCTCATTGTTGGTGGCCACTGGTTGATATTTTCGCGGCTCGGATATTTTCGCCCACCACTGAAATTGTGAAACACTTCAACAGCCTTCCCTCGTGTGGAGATTGTAGCACAGGAGAGCGGACTCAGAGCGGTAGTAGAATCAGTAGAATTTATTGATGGGTGGCATGTCATTGACGTCACGGGACAAGCAGAAGTCTCACAGATAAAGCCTGCATACAGGCTCTTCATTTGGGCAATTCTGAGAGGTTGGTGCTCGGTCATATTCTAAGGGATTGGGACGAGCCAATCCCGTAGCTTTGACCGAGGCGACGACTGCGGCAAAAATCCTCTCTGTGTTGCCCAAATGAAGAGCCTGTATGCGGGCTACACAGATACCAGGAGCCCATGAAATACGAGACAAAAAATGGTTTATGTAGTATCTCAATACCATCGGAGGTCAAAGGTCATCGCGGGACTAAAGAGATTGACGGAAGCTGATTTACGAGTCAGAACACTAAAATAACTTTAAATTAATTCACGCAAAACATGATCGCTCACGAATCACGTTTAATTAAAGTCTTCGTTAACGTGTCACGCTTAATTCAAAAACCGCTTTCACGCTCTCGTGAAAATGGTCTTGACACGGCCAATCACGAATCAAGAATAAATAAAAATTTAAATCGCGTTTCACGAGGAAAAAATAGGCTCGATCACGTTTCACGAAAAAAGTATAGAGGACCCTCTTTAATAATACAAAATGCTTAGTTTACAGAAACCTCTACCGATGGTTATGTTGTAAGCTGTAAACCTGATGTAGAGGGTAAATTAACAAACATGCACACAGACACAAAAAGACGACGACAATATTTTTTGGCGCGTGATAAGCATGATGCTTTTTTTATTCTTATATGCTCCCACAGCGAGACTTTTAAAATTAGCTGTTGCATGGCTTAAGTATTTAAGTGCAATCTTGGACAAAGCTTTTTGAGAACACGGGCCATTTGAAGTCCGAAAATCCTTTTCCACGATGTGTACTTCAACAATATTAATAAAGTAACTTTTCCTTCACCCCATTCGCCAATCAATGTTGACTTTGAAGCTTCCATTGCTTAATGAAAAAATCTTTTCTAATGCGCAAACAACTAATATTGATTCGGGGAATGGAGGCGCTTAAACTCAGTTGGTTATTTCTTGCCCGTAGAAATGCTTTAAAGCTCAATTTTCACGTAAGTTTTGTCCAAGGTTGTAGCGTTAGGTAGAACATCCAGTCAACGCTATCAGATAAAGGCGAGCATGCATGGAGGTACGCATTGTGGTACTTGTGTGATTAATTTGTTTTGAACAATCATCTCCATGTCAAGGTTTATCGTCCTGATCAGGTTTAAAATCCACTCCTTGAGCCATTTCCAGTGCTTCATTCTGCAATCAACACACGAGGTAGTTCGTTAATAGATAATAAAATGATCTGTTAGACGTCGAATCACTGAAAGAAAAAGTACAATCGAGCCTGTATTAAGCAGCACCGTATTGAGCGGACACCCTTGATTACTGTGACTACGGTCACCTTATTAAGCGGTCGCGGTCACCCTCGGCTAAGTCCCAACGAGCTGTTTCTAAAAGGAAATCGCTTAAATATCATGTTACCAGTACTAACTGTAGGAACTAGGCATTGCTTTTTTGTTGGTTCGTTTTAACACTATGTTCTACCTTGTCGTATCATTCTATTCAGTGCAGGAGATCTTGATCGATTAACTGATTTTTTTAAGGGCCTTTGATCATAAACTGTTGCAAAATGGTGTTTTTGGTTTAAACGTGTATTCTGTGCAACCTGTATTAAGCGGTCATTTATTAAGTGGTGAGTAAGCCATACCCCTAAGGTGACCGCTCAACACAGGTTTGACTCTGTGTAAGTCTCTTGAACGGCGGGAATTCCGGAGACGGGAGAACGTAACCCGTATAAAAATACAGACGCTGCTTGTAATGTGTGGTTTATTTGCACCTAGGAAGTAATGAAAACTGTAATGGTGATTGTGTACCTTTTAAGATACAAGCCTGAAAAACTATAAGTGAAAGGTAACAAGGTAATCACACGTTTTTGATTCTGACGGAGTGTGCCCGAGTTCCCCCCACCCCGCCCCCGCCTCCGCCCCCGCCCCCGCCTCCGCAATCCCCTTCCTCCTTCCATAACGTAACTAGTACTAATCTTTCGAGATGGTTTTTTAAAATGTCTTAAGAGAACCCACACCCTTTTTTATGGGTGCAACTGAGTCTTCTATGCCTGAGCTTTGTGTTTGCTAAAGAGAGTACAGCGAATGTAAGGTTCTCGTTGATTGACTCATGTGAAATTAACGTAATCTTTTACAGGCATAATGATACATTCTGTAGAATTTGTAACATATAGTCATGCTGTCTTGATCCCCACTTATCACCTACCAAATTCTGCGTGAGGATCTGTCCGCGTAAATTCTGTTTGAGTCTAGAATAACAATTACTGCAATTGCAAGCATTTTTTCTTACCACAAATGAACATCTATCTTTTTTTATTTTTGTGGTCCTTCTCGCCATTGCTATCAGAACAATAAAACAAGGATTAGAATCAACATATTTTTGTCGCTGTTTCTACTTACACAGCGAAATCCAAGCTGTAACTGTTAATATTTAGATGAAAACTAAGCATAATACCGAATTATTTAATTTATACAGGAAATCGCACGACCTTGAATACATAATCCTTCATGAATATATAGGTAATAATGTGAAAAGTTCTTGAAAGCTAATTGTTAATTACGACGGCGTTGTGCGAAAACATGACATTTTGTCATTGGCTAAAAACGAGCGTGCGAAATTACTCGCGTGTCCAACATCAACACTATAAAAGTAAGTTCAACACGGACCAGCAACAGTAAACTGAAAATAATCTTAAAAAGGTTCTCAAAATCCTTTTTGAGAAAAAAATCTATGGAAACAAAAACAGGTCATATCCTGAAAAAGCTACCAGATTCTAAGAATAATTTGTAAAAGGCATTAATAATTCATAAGAGTTATGACCAATCTACCGGTAGTATTTGAGTCACATGTATTCCTCTCTAAACCTCACTACAAATCAACTCCTGCATTAACTTTCCTAAAGAGTCCTGCTCAGCTAATTAGTATGCATTAACTTTGATACAGGTCTCTACTGATTAACATGACAAACACAATCTACTGTTTCATTCTACAAGTAAGATATTCGCGTCTGACCTTTATGGGCTCTAAAACGGGTAGCCGCCCATACAGGTCTCCCGCTCATATTTCATCTATTACTTAATGAACCCTCAGTTCGTCTTTTAATAAGTTTATTATTATTATTATTATTATTATTATTATTATTATTATTGTTTATTTATTTATATATTTATTTTTACGGTTTCAAAAACTAAATCTGATACCAATAATCCTTGGGCTAACTATATTTTTTTTTCGGAAACATAGGACCTAAAATTTAGCGGTGTCTATGTCAGATATAAAGACACTCATAAAACATTATTTTATTTTTATTTCCTTTATGTATTGTTAATGACATTTTCAAGAGGGGTACTGTGTCTTACACTGCATTCTTTCTTAAATAGGCACAAGCCGATCAGACGTTTGAGCAGTTGAAAATTTTTCATTCAGTTTTCGGCAATCATCAACTTAGTAAACAGAACTGTCTCCTAGAAAAATCTCCCTAGCTTTATAACTTACCCATTTGTCGTCTTTCCTGTGAAATTAAGGAGAGCAAAACGTGGTTTCAATAAAAAGTCAAGGCTACCCATTGCCAGTGAAATATGACACCCAAGACCTACTATGCTTTTTTCCAATGTCATAAGGAAGAGAAATTTATTTTTCTCTCGCATCCAAAGGATAAAATATGTTTGAGCATATATTAGGAAATAGGGTTGATAATGCAGTAGAACCCCGGAAACTCGAACTCTGAAGGCAAACGAAAAACTGTTCGAGTTATCGGGGTCGATTAAAATATTCAGTTTTCCAGGTTCATAATAGACGTTTTAACTTGCAGATTTTGTTTTCCCAGTGTAGACCATGTGATCTTCCCAAGGGGATTTCCTTTTTGTCTTTTCGTAAATTATGCGTACATATGCACGTGAATAAGGCAAAATTTCAAAGAAACAGTTCTCTAGGGTAACATCACGTGGTCTACACTGGGAAAACAAAATCTACAAGTTAAAAAGGTCTATTAATAGTTTATTGATTTTCAGCATTTCGGTATACAATACAGTGCAAATTAAACTCATTTCACGAGAAGCTAATACATTTTGTAACAACTGTATTACGGCAATGCAATACTGTGAATACGTGATCTGTTCGTCTTTAATTAAAATCAAATTGCTCCAGTCTTTGTTCTAGTGTTCGAATTCGATCACACGATAAGAAAAGCGAATGGGATATCTCAATGGGCATCCATGGCGAGTTATAAGAACCAGAAATTCGAGTTATCGGGGTAAATTTTGATTAAGGGAAACGAAATTTAGTTCGAGTTAGTGGGGTTTTCGAGTTATCCGAGTTCGAGTTAACTGAGTAAAAATGACTGAAAAGTTGGGTCAAATCCAGGTGAATTGAAACTCAGTTCGAGTTAGCGGGGAGTTCGAGTTTTCCGAGTTCGAGTTACCGGGATTCTACTGTACTTATTAAAAAGCAACGCAAAACATCATGCATCGAGTTATCTCCAGTTGGAACATTCAACAACTAATTATACCCCTGGAATCCAAAAAGATTTGCACTCTTTCAGGAAATTAGTTGACGTTAAATTATTAGATGCAATATCTAAATTATAAATATACATATATTTTTTGGTGTGGTAGCATGTGAATTTGATTATCACCTGCGCATCCTCATTTTAGTTACGTCATCGTTGCCAAGAAAAGACCTTACGACGTCATGACATGAAACGAGCCACACCTACCACGCGGCAAATTGAAAGCGAAAGTAGGCCGCAATCGAATACTGTTTTGATTGGTACTGAAATATTACAAAAGACTATAGTGTGTATTTTAACGTTCTTGCTTTATGAGATTGGCGTGCTTCTTTTTTACTGAGCTAAGAAAATATATGCATTTTTTGGTATTTTTTAGCTGATTTTCCTAACACAAGTAACTCATAAGGGTGATTTAAATAGACGTACCTTGTTGTTTGGACCAGTGGATAATCCTGAGGAAAACATGAAATGGTTATTGCCTGCCTTTTTTTTATTTTTGTACTGGTAATTCTCAGCCCCTTTCAGCCATTCACTTTACCTACGCATTTCGTAAAAAAATGATAACATTACAAGGAAATAAACGACTTCCGCTGTAACTAACTCTTAAGTCAGACAATTTACTATTTCTCGTTCCCAATTTTGTACAAAATCTGCATCAAACACTACTACTCAACTACCTATTAATGAAGGTTGCGACATGATGCAAAAGCAAGCGGGAATACTGGCGATGAGTAGGATGTGCTACCCTAAACAATTTTTGTGGCAGAAAGAATTTTAAAGCTGCGCCATTTCGATGATCACCACTTCCCTTTATTGTCAGCTTATTTTCTTGTATGTTTCTACGTGTAATATCAAACATGAGACTCCTTACACGAGCCATTAATTAAAATAAAGCTAGACAATACCTTTCTGTTTCTCCTCTTGACGGTCTACATTCGCAGATTCTTTTCCAGATGATGTGGGTGACGCGGAAAGCCAGAGAATGAAACATTAGAGCAACACCACAAAGAAACTTGTAAAAATTCTGTTGCCTCTGATCGAGCCTGGTTTGATTATTCTTACCGAGATTTTTGTCAGAAAATATGGCTTATAAAAAGGCTGTTTAGTCGTCTTGTAATAGTTAGTACTGAGTTATAGCTTGTAGTGTAATTTGTTCCATTATTGTATCTTAAGTGTAAGTAGTTCGTAATTGTTGTATCTATTATTTTGAAGTCGGATGGGGCTGCCTTAAAGGCACGCAAATTATAATAAAAATAACGAGGTTTGCCTGGGTTTCCCAGAATTCAGACCTAGTT
Organism: Pachyseris speciosa; assembly: GCA_016490735.1. NCBI lineage: Eukaryota > Metazoa > Cnidaria > Anthozoa > Scleractinia > Pachyseridae > Pachyseris > Pachyseris speciosa. The sequence goes on along the minus strand of JAEMWC010001406.1, from coordinate 23,256 downwards.
CATCTGGTTATGCCACAGGACAGATATCTGGTTGCCGAACATGATCTGAATTTCAGCATCTGCTCTATGAACAGTAAGTATAATCTACAAAATTTTGGTGAGTGATCCTGTAAGCATACGAACATTACATCTGATTGTCGCAGCATTGGATAGTATGAAACGGATTCCTGTCAGTGCTAGGCTCCAATTTCTCCGAGGGCACTCAAAGGCCATGGCAATGAAAATTTGAAGAAGAATTAGCTGTCCAAAAACAAACAAAAGGCATTTGACAAAAGAAGAGAAACGTGAGGAGTGGAGCGTGTTGGAAAAAGGGAAACTATAGGATAAAAATAAGTGTAATTTTGCAACATTAAGGTGGGTTATTAATGTCGCACGGCCAGCAGAAGCACAGAGCTGTATTGACTTTGACTTATAAATGGCTTGACCTCGCACTGCGTATGATAGCAAACATCGTTGACCTAGCAACCGATTCTTAAGATCTTAGTCAAGACGTGCGTAAGCTGGGACTGAAAAGATCAGCTGGTGGTGACAACAATTCTCGTAGGATGAAATTAGTTTACACTCTCACATCTACACAATTTCGTTAATATTCACAATGTGTATTTTTACTTACACGGTACTTTAAGTTCAGTGTGCTGGTTGACTTTACCAACATCATTGATGGCAATACAGGAAAGTATCCCAGTTTCTCGAGTAGACAGTTTATCGATGATAAGATATCTAATCGTCCTGAACAGTTCTGAGCGTGGAATTGGTATTACTGCTGCTGAAATACTGTAGGGTGGAAGGTTGACCAGCGTCTTTCCATTCACTTCCCACACGATTTCGGCCGCAGGTTTTGCCTCAGCTGTGCATGAATAGCTGATAGGTTGACCTTCGTTTCTTATTTCTTTGGCACTTGGCAGTGTTTGGGCGAAAAATGTTGGAGGAGCTGTCTAGAAAATACGAGAGGGTCATCTAAAACAATCGTCATAACTATGTCGTGGTTTTCACTGGTGAGAACGATTGCGGCATATATGCACTATTTTGCGTTAAATGCGCTTAATGTGTCCTCGTGAAAGCAATCCTTGTCAAAATCAATTTGCATAAGGGATTCGCTGAAAAGCGAACTCACTGACCTTACACACATCTTAAGCTCTTTTGTCGGGCCCACCTCCAACTTTGTTTGATGGCAAAGAGAAGAATGACTCTTCCTCGACACTGAACTGTACGTTGCTGATCACGTGCTTTCCAGTTCTGCTCTGTTGCACCAGTGACGTCACACCCCGTGTGATGATATATGTGGGAGCCGGGTATCCATCTGCACTGCATGTAAGTGTCACAGTCGTACCTTGCACAACAGAGTTATGCAGAGTTCCAGTCGTAAAAGTCGTAATTGTAGGCTGGTCTAAAATCAAAAATTACGAATATTACATATAATCAATCCTTTCACATACAAGAAGGCCACTGAAGCATTAGAATCTCAAGTTTCGTTGCGTAAGCTGCACGAATCATGGTTTTCTCGTGTGCAGTATATTTTTGTTTGTTACAATGTACAACTGAGAAGTAATCTAAAATTTGCATCTGAATAAACCATTGAAATCAACATGAACAAGCGCGAGTAGAGCGATTGTCTTGTCTTGTCAGGTAAAGTATATTGGCTATTATCCCATAGCCGCTGAGTCAATTAAGACTCTGGCATCGCATTTTATTGTCAGTCATATCTTAATTATCCTTTCTCCATTAGGGCTATTCAAGGAAACGAAAGAAAAATCACTAGCAAAGAAATTCAAATGGAATATAACAGTTTAAGAATCCCAATTGGCTGGACGGGCAGAGCGTGGATAGAGAGTTAATCTCTAGTAAGTGGGACTTGAACACCAGACGACAAGTCCGGTGCTCTAAAAACTCCGCCATCGTCCTCCCATGTTGGGGATTAATCCTCTGATCATCTTCACCACCTTATGGTTTCCAAAATCACTTACATTCCACATTTACCACAACAGGTTTACTTTCTCTGGAGCCAAGTATGTTCCTTGCCACACATGAGTAATTGCCTACATCTTTGACTTTTGGGTTTGTTATCATCAATCTGTTACTCCACTGATTCCCTCTTTTCAAATCATGTCCATTTAGTTTCCAATCATAGGATACACGTGGTAATCCATCAGCATAACAGTCAAGTGATACTCTCTGATCCAGAGCTACGACTGCTGGGTGCGGATAAGAATTGATAAAGACACGCCGAGGAGCATCTGAAAACCATAAAGGATCAAAAACGTACACCTTGACACAAATTCTCACCGACAGAAAATGTTATGAATTCAGTAGCAAGCAACAGATTAAATAACTTGGGAAGGCGCGCTTGACCGTTCTTGTTAGCCCCACAGACTCATCGAGCGTCCGATCAAAAGATCTGACGGGGGAAGGACGTTAGAAACAGCTAAGTATATTTTGTAAGTTCCTACTGAGGCTCAGAAAAGAAATCTTGCTTTGACTGGGAATCTTTCATCGTAAACCTATAATAAAATTACCCATGGTTAGGGAACTGGTAATCTGCTTAGCAGCTTCGTCCTTCGGAAATTAAATTTAGTTGCTAGAATACGTGAAGCAGATCTCATTAGGACATATTTTTGCTTTCAATTTTGCGCGCGCAAATGTTCTGAATTCACATGGGAGTCGTCCTTGTCTGCAAGATGGAGAATTTTTCAATATAGTTGGGAAATCTAAAATGGTGGCGACTGAAAAAACAAAAGAAGTGGATGTGAATTACACGGTATTTCCAACAATTAAACGTCATTTTTGTACAATACTGGGGAAGTTTACAAGCACAAAAATCAGGTAACAAACTATACTCACAATTTACGGTGAGTTGAACATATCTTATTTCTCCAGTTCCCAGATCATTGGTTCCAGAACGGCCATATCGCTGATATGTTCCATATGTTCCATTATATCCGCCGTTCGTTGAAATTCGCCTAACTGTCAGTCTGCTCCAGCCATCTTCCAAATCGTTGACAACAAATTTTCCGTTGGTATCACTTTTGATCTGTTTTCCTCCTACAAACCAGCTGTATTTGACAGGGGTAGGGTAGGCGTTTCCTTTGCAGAACAAAAATGCATCGCTTCCTTCATTTACAGTGACCTCGCCGGAGAATCTCACTTGCGGTTTGACTGGAACAAATTGCAGCCAAGATAACGTTTTAAGTAATGTTTATCAAAGCCCAATCAATCATTAATTAAATAATTCATTCATTCATTCATTCATTAACTCACTAATTTACTCACTCACTCACTCACTCACTCATTCGTTGATTCGTTCGTTCGTTTAATCAACCATTCACCCATTTCATTCTTTCCTTCCTGATGAATCTATGTTCCTCTTTAAACAAATGCATCATGAATGTTTCAATGCAGTTAAGAAGTAGTAAAGAAGACGTCCTGTTACAAGCTGCAAGGTTTAAGACTGGCTTGTTCAGATTAACAGCTAAAATTAAATGATCATGAGTCTTGATGGGTAACTTACATCGCACTTTCACAGTAACGTTGTAACTTTTATTGTATGGTGCGGGTAGTCCTGGGGCAGCAATGACTTTACACGTGTATATCCCTGCATGGTCCTTGGTAGCTGATGCGATAGTGTAGTTTAAGTCGCTTAGATATTATATTGTCTGAGTAAGAATTGTAGAGTTTTTTTATACACGCAAGGGTCTGATATGGTGAGCGAATGGCAGCACATCGCAACGCAGTTGTATCACTCTCATTTATCACGATAGGTGAGGATGGTTGGAGAGTTATCATCGGTTTAACTGTAAGAAATTAAAAAACAACAGTTGGTAGCATTATTAATCATACTTAACACGTATGCTAATCGCCATGGCTGGTAGTCACTAATTGAGTATACGACTATGTGTATAGTTATGCGACTCAAAAACAGAGATGTAAAAAAGACGTTCATCGCCTTGCCGAACTGTGGTTGCTTGGGCAACAACGAGACGGGAATAACGAGACCCATAAACGGTAGAAGAATTTTCGTTCACATGTCCAACATATCAGACTAATATTCGCACTGTTTACCGAAAGCTCTATTGTTCAACACATGCTAATGAGGCAAAATGTAAACAATGACGCCAACAGAGATTCTCTCATTCAATAAATTAGGGAAGCAGGGATGGCGTAGTGGTGAGAGCACTCACCTTCCAGCAATGTGGCCCGGGTTTGATTCCCGGACTCGGCGTCATATGTGGGTTGAGTTTGTTGTTGGCTCTCTCCTCTGCTCCGAGAGGTTTTTCTCCGGGTACTCCGATTTTCCCCTCTTCTCAAAAACCAACACTTCTAAATTCCAATTCGATCCGGAATGCTCGAGCGTTTATTACATGAGCCCGCGGCTCAGGAGATTGGACAACCACTACCCACGTTATCGAGCTCAAATAAATTACTTTACTTACTTTACGTACTTTACAGACCTGGTCATTTTTAGATTTAGTGCGAACTAGTTTGCCTTACGGCATGACAACTGATGGAGTTATTTTCATTGAGTGTCAAAATAAGTACTCCTTTGCTTTGATTTTGCATTTCCTCGCTCTCTGATTTGCGCTATTTTCTCAACCAATAAGAAGCGAAACCCAAAACAACCTTGACTTGCACGCATTTATTTTCCCGCGCTTGGCTTCGGTTGCATGTAATTGCTTCGAATTCTCATTGGTTCATTGCGCTCTTCGCATCTGTTGTGATTGGTCAGAGTAACTGAAATTGTTTTGATTTTTCGACACTCAATTGAAAATCGTTCTAATTTTCAATGATAATTACTTACCAACCACGTGAAGAGCAAGGTAGTGGTATATCCGAGGATGGATGCTTGAGATGAAATTAATTTGGCAAATGTAGACGGTACTGTCATTTGGAGTGATGTTTGATATTGTGAATGTAGCCCTTCCTGAGGAAGTAACTCTTCCAGCATAATGACCGGTTTCCTTTACCTGAAGTGTATGGTTTGGGAACTTCCGGGCCACCAGACCGAGGTATGAGCTTAATTCTACGTATTTGACCGTTTCTCCATCATCGTCGTAGTCCCAAGAAAGTGTAAAGGAACTGGCACTGTCAGGCACGTAGACAAAGTAAGATGGAGTCGCATTGAAACGTGGTGCACTATCTGCCAAGAAAAGTGTGAACATCTATAACTTTGCGTTTCCGTTGAAATATTACTTATAATATCGCTGATGTGTATTTATTTGTGATTAGGAAAAGTGTCTTATGGATTGTAATTTGGAAGACTTTGGCTAAGCCAAGCAACTAACCGAACTAATCAACAAGTCAGCCACAGTAACTACTAACCAACCAACCTATTTACCTTAGTACCAACGAAGCAAACAAGGAAGCAAGCAACCAATCAATCAATCAATCAATCAACTTACTGATCGACCGACTAATCAATCAATCAACCAGCCAACCAACCAACCAACCAATAGACCGACCAACCGACCGACTGCTGGACTGAACGACCACCTGACCGCCCAATCGCCGAGCCACTCTACCGCCCGACCGCCAAACCGCCGAACCTGCGGACCAACCGATCGACCTACCGGCCTTGCTAACATTAAATCGGTATGGCAAAGATTTGTCTGCAGAGGAGTTAGAGAAAACTCACACATCTTTCCTGTTTTTCTAGCTGCTTGGCCCGCAAAACTTTCCTGATCTAGAGGCCAATGCAAAATCAATTCCACCAGATAACTAAAACACAGCCTGCGCATGCATGCATGTATTTAAAATGCCACCACTTCTTAAAAAGACTCTTTGCACGATACTTTTTCACAACTCTGCTCGTGTAAGTTATCTTACAGGCGTATCTTCTCAAAACAATACGATCTGTAATGATTCTCTGTTTTTTTGCTGATCAATGCCGAGGGATCTGCCAGGCATTTTAGTAGAGGACAAAACCAAAATGTTCTGCAATTACAAAACTTGTGTTTGAACTCCCTTATTCTCAAGGAATGTTCTCTTGCTCTAAATTATTTCGTTTTTATTCCGTTCGTAGCCTTCCTGCAAAGTACCTCTGAACTTCATTGCCACCACTAAGTAAACGAGAAAAAGACCTTAGCCCGATATCTCTACATTTGATCCGCGGCTTGTAAAAATTACAACAGCTATCGGTGTTATACGTTCACACTTGACACATCTGTGGGACACATTTATCTACAACGAATTTCACTCATCAAAACATAATCCTAAAACGATGCCTTGTCATGCAAGAAAAATACATGGTCATCTTCTTCTTTAGTAGATCTTTCGAAGGAATGAAAATGTTACACACTTCCTTTCCTCGCGTATTAACACCCCTATAGTCAGTGCAGTAGTGAAAAGCATTCCCTGTATCTCCCCTTGTAAGGCCCTTTAAACAAGAGGCTACAATTAGCCTAAACTCGGGCTTGCAAAAAACAGTATTGTATCCCTAATTTAGCGCTAAACAAAAGAATAGAGAAAAGTCCGTCTTTCTTACATCGGACGCGTTGCGCTTAGCTTGTGTTGGACCCCTATCAGCATATCTCCCTCTAAAACTACAAAATTGCCTTACAGCTCAACCATTAAGAACAATAATTATCACACTTGTAAAAAAATATTTCTAAAAGAAGAAGAAAAAGAGAACCCCCCCCCCTAAACAAAGCAAAACAAAACAAAAAGCCCGCGATATGTGCCACTAGTAAAAGTTATCTGCGTTAGAGGCAGGAACAATGACCTCTAGACCACAGAGGTTCATCATAGCGGAGCTCCGGCGGGCCGAAGGGCCGCAAGCGGAGCACCATTGGTAAGAAAATGTGGTAACCCATCTGTTCGAGAAAATTTGGTTTTGGTGACCGTACGTACGTTCGCCGATTCATGTATGCGCAGTGAAACGTCCTATAATAATAATAATTATACTCCAACATGGCGGAAATACTCCAGTTGACCTAGTTTACAGCATACATCTTTGATATTAGACTTCATCGTACATCCATGTTATGGTCAATTCACACCTGTCAAAACAAGGCATCCGCTGACCAGTATGACGTGACCATATCGCGGGTTCAAGTTTGAAGCTCATCGAGGTCGGCTGTTTTTTTTTTGAAGTTGACCACTGACCGGGTACTGGCTTTTGATTTGATCGCAGGCTCAAGCCAGGTGTGGAACATCCAAACCAAAACGAGGCTTAATTTTTCGCGCTTTCTGCAGCTCAAAATTTGACCTTCAGTTGGTTTCTTCATTTTGAGCAAAACAACTTCATCTTCTTTCGAATTTCCTCGTGTAAAGGAATAAAAATTAGGAACTAGTTTAACCCATTGACTACCGCAGGTTTTTACATTTTCGGAGTGATTTTCCACCTATAAACGATGAATAGCAATTCGTGACTCTTTATTTGAACTACCAGGGAAAAGTGGTGCTGTCCTAAGCCACTGGAGGCTCAAGGTTTCTGAAAACGTCATTTTGACGTAGCTATTTTTTATCCGTGGAGCGACAGCATTGGCCCAAGTTCGGTTTGCTTGCGATTTCTGCTAAATTTACAGCCATTTTTCATCTTTAGCGGCTGCCTGATGAGCATCATTAAGCGTGACGGTAGCTAAGAGTCCACTTTCTCATAGAATCGAGCAAGGTGATGTACTTTGTTGTTGAATTTGGCTCGTTACTCGACGAACTGGGAATTTGGCCGGTCGAACACTTAGTACCTTTGGGACTCGACTATTGATGAATTTCTCGACCTACCGCCACATATTTTGGAATTTCTGTGTACTGAAGATGACCAGGAGCAGGAAATTTTGGCGGTAGGTCGGAGTGGCTGTAGACTTAGTTTATATGTGAAAGAATTGGGGCAAGGAACGGGCGCTGTCAAAAATTCTCGTTAGTTCCCAGCATGCAATGCGCTCAAGATGTGGAAAATGTCGGGAAGGCCCGAATGCACTGGAACAAAAGGCTGTATCTACGCTCGGGAGAAGAATATGAACAAAAAAAGTCATTTCTAAGCTAGAAAAAGGACTGAATTTCGTTATGATGGTTGAGTTTTGGTTTTTCGACGATGATTTCCCTAAAAAAATATGAAGGCAAAAAGGGGCATTTTTGTTGTTTCTCTTTGACGTTAAAAACGGCCAGTTTCGTTCTTGTCCAAACTCAAAAGGCCATATTTGGTAAAAATCGCTACGTTTCTTGCATTTATTGGATATCCAAATTTATAGGGCATTCCATTTCGTGCTCACAACTAACAGTTAAGGCAATGTTCGTGCGATTGAGAGAGTTGCAATGTTTTGAAGCATGGGAGTTTTTTACGGCCGGTTTTGGCCGGCACGGGTGCCAATGGGTTAAAGATACTCCGGAAGGTGAATTTCCAGGTGCTAAAATGGAAGAGCAAAATATTTTTCTCAGGGAAAGCTTAAAACTTGGATCCACTTGCATGGAGCTTGGATTGAGTGGTTAAAAAACAAAATAATTCAACGCTTCAAGGGCTTTCACTTTACAGCGGCATCTTGCAGCTCACCAAGAAAGGTCACTTAATAGTTCACCGGCATTAATGGGAGGAACGAGTTGCTCAAACTCAGTGGAAGAAGTTCTTCCTTTGAACAAACCGCTTGCTATTTTTGGAGTTCCGTGTTTTTACTAAAGTGGATACGTATTTTCAAGAACCTCTACATCACAGGTAAATTAAATAAATTGAAGCTTAACATTTGGTTTAATCATTGTTACTTTTCTTGGATCAGAAGTGAAACTTGTATTTTTCTTTCGATTGGACATAAATAACCATCATCACTACTCGTTTTGGACGCAAAGAAGTAGTTGAATTGTTTGTTTGTTTATTTTGCTGCTTAGCTTACAAAAGATCGCGAGCGAGTGTTTTTACTCCGCTTGGCTGACTGTTTTTCGACGTCTGTGCCTTAACAGCGTTAAGAAAATTTTCCCTTATCTTATTTACACGTCATTGCAATGACTCCTCGTAAAAAAGGATTTAAGCCCCGGTTAAACGATCAAACATTTTCATCCAGCATCGTGTTTGTCAAACATAACGTTGGGTGGCTAAACGCACAAACATTGTTTGACCAAACACCAGACAGAGTGAGACCATAGAACGATTTTTTGCGTATTATCGCTGAAAGTTCGCTGTGATTTGGTTCATTTGGTTGCATGCTTTGTTGGTTGGGGTGGCTAAATGATCAAACGGTGTTGGATGAAATGTTTGATCGTTTTCTTTTTTTTTTTGTTTAAATTTGTATTTTACACAAGACACTTCCATTATTTAGGGTAATAAATCAAGCAGACAAAGCGCTCTAGATGATATGGCATGATGCAGCATAATTAATATTCATAGTATTTGTTTACTGAAAATATATTGCCTTTGTATGCCTGGAGCGTGTTTATTTATATGTACGTTCTTCAACGCATATCTTTCGCTACCAAGGAAGTGTATGTGCATCTAAAAGCCATAATAATAATAATGGAGTATAACACTGAATAGTTGGCAAGGTGCATCGCTTTCTTTGGTATGTAAGGCACCCGGGAATGCCTGTCACAAATCGAGTTGATTAACCTTCGCCAGTACGGCCTGCCACCAACCTACTGGTTTACTAACTTAAAAGAAACTCCACTGAACCGTTATCACCGACCTGCACCTTGGAAACAGCTCACTGACAACATCAAGAACACGGACATACATTAAATATATCCGGACTAATTTTACTAACGGTAGACCAACGCATAATTGAAAACATAAAAGTCAAATCGATCGAAAAGCACCAACCACTGCATAAAAACTCCGTGGCAGTAGCATCATGGCTAACTCAAAGATGAATAATCACATGGTAATTTCGTTGACTTAGCAGCTCAAATCGCTGACCAGAGAGCTTATCCCATTTGCCAGTTATTTATAATCTTTTTTGCGAATCCTGAAGCGCAATGGAAAAATAAAAACTCCGTATATTTACTGTTAACTGATACAGCACATTGTAACAACAGTTAGTAGAGGGGGCCCTCAACCAATTACGATAAGATTGTAACAGTATCCAAATTTGGTCAAGGTGCACCCAGCATTCGTCGTACGTACACAACAGACCAGAAATATTACAGTTTAGACTGACCTACAGGTACCTTAGATAATTAAAAAAAAAGTTCTGAGAGGTTGACGAGCGGGTAGCATATTTATGTATGCTAGAAGTTCTACAGAAAAGATTTAGAATATTTGACGGTACCTTGTTTTGCATTTATATCATACATCAAGTTTGAAACCGCTTGGACATAAAGAAAACTTAAAGTCGCCATCGTAGGCCAGCTGTTCGTGAGAATAAATTGTCTCTAAAAATGCCTTAGCCTTTTTTTTAATCGTCCAAAACATCGCCAAATCCGTTCAAAGCTGTTGGAAAATTATCAGCTAGGCGTTCAAAAACGAGAGAAGACTGGGTTCCCTAGTTTGAACCCATACGGGAAGACAATCAAGCATGCGGTATCTTCACCCAAATGAAATTATGACATTATATATTTCATGGCGCCAATTAGCTGCAGCTATTTCCAGGAAGCAAATAACGCAGAAGTTAATTAGGGAACGAAATAACAGCATGAAATCCCAAAATAGGCGAGAATGTTATCCATTTATTTGAGCGCTTAAAGTAGTGTATCAAAAACGAGTGCGAGTGTTTCATCAGGGGTTCCAAACACCGAGAAATAGATGAAAGCACGTCGCCTAAGGCGGAGTGCTTTTATTGTTTCGAGGTGTTTGGAACCCCTGATGAATCACGAAGCACGAGTTTTTGATACGGCTTCTCAAACTCGCATAAAAATACAATGGGATATAGCAAATATATTATCTGACTGTGTGTAATTAGCACCGATTGTTTTAACTAGCAATAGCGAAAACATTTCTTTCGCATTTTTCACAACTCTTTGACTGCATACATTTTGTGGGAGTTGTTTGTTTCGCGTCAGTAGTCATCCACTGTAGTTGACACATGATGGCGGAGATTACGGACGGAGCGAGTCGTTTTCGTCCGCCTAAAACCTTATCCGAGGTCCAGTTGATAGCTAATGAGGACGTCTCAGTTTCTACAAAGTACAAAAGTACCATGGCAGGTGGAAAGAGAGACGAAAGTACCGATTTTGAATCATGATAAGCGGTCTAGTCAAAGATTATGACTTACACGAGGTGAATTTGTTCCCCTGTAAAATATAGGAAGTCTACACTGTATCTCTTAACTAATCGCTTGCTAAGTTTGTCATAGGAGTAGCTACATGTACAAAGAGTTAGGGGGAAAGGTGTCCACCCAGTACTTTTTTACGTGATAACATGTGTCTGAAGCGTCGGTTGGAAGATGAAAACGTTGCCGAGAAATTGAATCTGCTTGAGATTCAGGGTAAAAGAGATGTAATTTTCACGTTACTTTAAAAGATGCCAGTTAATAATTGCCCCGCGTTGAAATTTTTGATTTTTTTTTATCATTATATAATTTTTTATTTGCATACACACAAATCCAGTACGTTACCATTTTACAGTTGCAGTTTTTCTATTCTTCCTCAATTACAATATTTTAACTAACTAAACATAGGTACAACATTTTACAACATTTTTCATCATACAGAAACTACAAACAAACAAAAAAAAAGACGAAAATACATGCTTTGCACGAATAGAGATGTTTAACTTAGCAAAAAATAAAAATAAAAAATAAGCCCTTCAGGCCAGTGTTGTAAGTCTAGTCAATGAAAGAGTCCCTCATGACTTGTCTTTAAAACATTATGATTCCGTTTAAGGAGGTTTGGGAGGTTTTCCGGAGCCATTGAGTGAAGATAGGAACATTGCGAGCCCTTCAATCTTGCGAGTTGTTTGTCGTATTTTACAAATCCAGATGTAATATCTGGCGACAAGAAAATAAAAATACTGCTGTGTGTTGGAGAATCTGATTTTAGGCCAAGGACTAAGGCCGAAGAAGTCGAGCTGTTGGGTTTTAATGACGTTTGATTTTTATCCAGCCAAACTTGGAAATTCTGCCAGAAAAATGTTGTCACCCTACAGGACCAGCATAAATGAATGAGGGATTCTTTTTCTTCCTTACAGAAAGTACAAAGATCATCCTGTCTGAAAACTTTTCTTTTTTTCAAGAAATGATTTGTTGACAATCGTCTATGAAGCAGTTTAAACTGGAAAATAATTAATTTGGATATTTTGGTACAGCGAAAGGGATGTTTGTATGCAGCCTTCCAGTTGATTGAATCAGCGTAGAGCGTATCGCAGTCAGCAAGCTATTTATTCTGAGCTTTATCAGGGCTGGTCTGTTTAGTGCTGATAAGTTTCTGATACGCTATTCTATTGGACTTTTTTTCTCTTAAAAAACGTCAATAAAGTTGTCATGGTTTTCCTTTGGCTGGAGGTGGTCTTTCACAGTACTTTTTAAGGATTTCAGGGCAGATATGAGACCATAAAAAAAAGGAAATTTGGTTTGATATCAAAACGTTCCTTAAATTCGGAAAAGGATAAGATTTTATAAGAGAATTGTGCCAAAGATTTAGTGAGTGAAAATAGTCCATGGATTTTAAACTACCATGAAAACTGGGCTGGTCTGTTTAGTGCTGATAAGTTTCTGATAAGCTATTCTATTGGACTTTTTCGCTCTTAAAAAACGTCAATAAAGTTGTCATGGTTTTCTTTTGGTGGGAGGTGGTCTTTCACAGTACTTTTTAAGGATTTTAGGGCAGATATGAGACCATAAAAAACAAGGAAATTTGGTTTGATATCAAAACGTTCCTTAAATTCGGAAAAGGATAAGATTTTATAAGAGAATTGTGCCAGAGATTTAGTGAGTGAAAATAGTCCATGGATTTTAAACTACCATCAAAACTGATTTCTGACCATATTTGCATTAATTCAGCCGTAAAAGGGTCCGTCACATTAATATTGTTAAACAAGTCCTTTCTGTTAAGGTTGCTTTTGAAGAAATCTACTCCACCAAATTCTTGTAATTCAGAATCAAACAGTAGTTTCCATTTTCCGTTATTATCCTTGTCTAAATATTTTCTCACCCAAGATAATTAAAGTGCTTTGTTGAAGGAGTTTAGATCAATCATCTTTAAACCTCCATTTTCATAGTCACTAATCATGATACACCTGTTGAATGGTTGGTAAGGGGTAGAGAATATAAACAAGCTGTGAAGTGATTAGGCTCTTAAGCACAAGAATTTTTCCCAAAAGGCGTAACCGACGGTATTCCCAGCAACTTAAACAATTCCGAATCTTTTCTAATTTTTCGCCGTAATTTGCGTTAATGCTCAGTATAGGATTTGTTGATATCTAAACTCCTAAAGTCCTCACTTTATTTTTAACCCATTTCAAGTTCTTTTCTGGTTGAAGCTGATCTTCGCGACCAGTACAGGAGCCAATACAGAGAACCTCCGTTTTCTTATTGTTGAGCTTCAGTCATGAAATTTTACTAAAAAGCTCTAAGTCGTGCAGGGCGGACAAGAAAGATCTTTCAGAGCTATTAAGAGTAAGCGTAGTGTCATCTGCGTATACTGACTAATTTTAATTTCGCTCCCCTTTACAGAGATTCCTTTTATATCTTTGTTTTCTCTTATTTTTTCTGCTATTATCTCGATACACAAAGGAGAAAAATGTAAGGGGAAAGGGGGCAGCCTTGCCTGACACCTCTTTCAAGTGCAAAGAATATACTTACCCACCCGTTATTTAAGATACTGCTTTCTATATTACAATAGCAAAGTTTGATCCAATTCGTAATAGAAGGTCCAAAATTGAATGAATCCAGTGTTCCATATAAAAGGCCATTCCACTGTATCAAAAGCTTTTTCAAAATCTAGAAAGACTAATAAGCCAGGGATGTTATGGGTATCGGTGTGATTTATTATTCCATCCATTAACCTTATATTTTCGCTTATACATCTCCCCTTTAGAAAGCCCGTCTGATCATTATTGAGAATTTTTAGAATTACATTTTTGAGACGGTTTGCGATGACTTCTGCTGCTATCTTATAGTCACAGTTCAAGAGTGTTATCGTTCGCCAATTCTGACATAGTAGGGCTCTGCACCTTTTTTGGGTATCAATTTTATCACCCCCGTTTGGTTACTGATAGTTGTCCACTCTGGTAGGCGTAATTGAGAGAATTCAAAAGATAGTCAGACATGTCATTCCAGAAGACCTTATAAAATTCAACAGGCAGCCCATCAGAATCTGGCGTTTTGTTAGGGCTCATCTCTTTTAAAGCTTCTAAGTTTTCGCCCTTGTTTAAAAGGCCCTCACATTTTCTTTGTTCTCCAAATTAAACACATTTTGAGCAGCCTCAGGAAAGACGATGTCCTGGATTCCATTATTATCGTGATCGATGTTAGAGCTATAAATGTTGTTGTAGAAAGGTTCACATCTAGCCAGGATTTCTTTATCAGTGGTGACAAATTCATCATCGCTAACCTTCAGTTGGCTAATTACACCATTTTTATACTGCCTCTTTTCAAGGTTTATAAAATACTTTGTATTCTTTTCTCCTTCATTGTGCCATCTGCATTTTGCTCTCAGAATTGCACCTTTTGTTTTGTGCTCTATTATTTCTTCCAGTGTTCTCATTTTTCCCTCTGACTCTATTTGGATTGTTTGCTTTGCGTAATCGTCACTCTTGTTGTGCTCAATTTCCTTTTGTAGCCGATTTATTGTACTTTCTAGTTCTTCTTCTGGTTTCTCTTACTTTCGCATACATAATAGACTGCTCTTTAACTTTTTGCTTCATCATTTCCCAGAGTAAAGCATCATTAACCGATTTGTCTTTTTGATGTTCGTTTTCGACGTCCTTGAATGTTTTACTTATTGGATTTAGATAATCTTTCTCCCTTAAATGGGAAGTGATTAATTTCCAGAGGCCTGGCCCTCTGGGATTAGAATGAAGTGCAAATTTTATGATTACCAAAGAATGATCTGTTTTATAACCAGCTAATATGTCAGCATTTGTAACACTTCACGTAACACTCTGGCTTACAAGAACAAAGTCTAGTCGGCAACGAATTTCAGGTTTTTTGCAACGCCAAGTATTTCTGCGGATATCAGGGTTAAGAAGCCTCCATGCATCTACCAAATCTAATTCAGCCATGTAGTCCTTGACTACCTTAACTGCCTTGGTGTGTGTTTTGGCAAGGCCACCTCCCTTATCCATGTCTATGTCTAGTATTAGATTAAAATCGCCCCCTATAATGATGTCATCGCACTGGAAATCTCGCAAATGGTAATGAAATCTTAAAAAAAAAAGTTGGATCGTCCTCATTAGGTGCATATATTGTAGCAAGAGTGATGGTTTTTTCGCTTGTTTTAATATCGCATATAATGAATCTGCCAATATTGTCTGAAAAAGATCTCAGCAGTTGGAAGGAAAAATTTTTATTGAAAAGAATAGCAATTCCTCCGCTGGAGCTAGAGCAAGAGCTAAATAGAGTTTTAAGACCCCATTCCGCGGACCATACAGAAGTAGTGTTTTCTGGAGAAGTAGTGTTTTCTGTGCTGTGAGTTTCCTGTACTAGGTAAATTGAAAATTTTTTCTTCCGGAGTCAATTAAAAGTTTCTCATCTTTTTTGATGGTTTCCTAACCCTCGTACATTGAGTGAACATATTTTAACATCCATCGCGATCAAGGAAGCATTCTAGCGAGAAAATTGGCATAGCAGGGGGGGGGGGGATTGAAAGAAAATAGACGAAGAAAACAAAAAACTAAAACAAAACAAAAACAAGCCGTGTAGGAGCCGGAATCAAAACTGACCTGACGAACTAAAGACATCAAAAACAAACACAGACACAGCCACGTTAGCATATTAAAAAAAACCCGAATTGTTGGACTGATATCCCGATAGGATTCAGGTGTTGATATTAATCCTTAAATGAAAGGATTTCTACCACCTAATGATAATAGGAAAAATTATTTTTGGGAGATATGGTAATTGCAATTACAGTAAATTTGCATAGGAAGGTAAGCTGTTTACCTAAAGGTGAAAGCACGTATGTGCTTATAAGTATTGCGATAAAATCGCAAGAAACAAAACAAACATTAAAATTATTTAAGGTACTCCGGGATACTATCATGGTCGTATCTTTCATTATTTATAAATAAATGTCGGCATTTGGCTTTGGCGTTTCTCAATCCATGCTCTTCTCGGGCTTTTATCATGGCCTTGATTAACTTTCTTCGTTCATCTTGGATAACTTTGGCGTAATCTTCCGTAATATATGCATCAGGGTGAAGAGTGGATCGCTTAATCTTACCTTTTTTAGACCAAACGCGGTCCCTATCCTCCCAACAGACAGACCTGGCGATGATGGGTCTACATCTATCTTCATTCTTCCTTCCAACTCGGTGAACTGCATGGAATCGGATCTGAGAGACTATGATATCGTAGACAAGAGCTTTGCAGTCTTCGTCTTGTGATTCCGTAATGTTGTTAAATCTCAAGTTTTCTCGTCTAATGTACAGCTTGAGACTTGTACTTCGTTCAACTTCTTTCTTTAACTTTAACTCCAACTCAGCAATCGTTTTATGCAAAGCTTCGAAATCAACCGCATGCTTCTCCCCTTCCGGTCCTGCTTAACTTGCTCCTTCAGCGTGTTAACCTCACCTTGAGTAAACTCT
Organism: Pachyseris speciosa; assembly: GCA_016490735.1. Classification (NCBI taxonomy): domain Eukaryota; kingdom Metazoa; phylum Cnidaria; class Anthozoa; order Scleractinia; family Pachyseridae; genus Pachyseris; species Pachyseris speciosa. The sequence continues at coordinate 6,662 of JAEMWC010001406.1, read as the reverse complement.
ACGCTATTCTCAAGTTCTTAATCGAAGACTTCACCTCTTTTAAGTCAGCTTTGAATTCGTATCATAGCTTGTCAAGGTCTCCATGAAGCTCTGCGAGGCCGTCTGTGACGAGTTTCTTCAAACACTCGATTGATTCTCTCACCTCTTTGTAAAGATTGATGTCTTCGCTAAGGGCGGCCTTGCTTTCCTCGTTTGTTGAAGAACGTGAGCCGTGTTAGGATCGCTTTCTTCCCATCTAAAAAATTTTTCTTCCGAACATAAATCAGCTTGAGTTTCTAAAGTATGGCTCCCGTCTAAGGCGATTGTGTGCAACTTATTTAGGCGTAGAAATCCACATTTTTGGCAGGAGCTTCAACGTAAGCATCCGGCCGCCATGATTTACGACCCAGTCCTCTCGAAATTTTTGAGGCTACTAATTCAAATTCAAGTGTCCTGGTCTAATTAAAATTCAAGTGTCTTGATCAGTTTTTGAACTTATCGGACGTGTCTTGATCCGTTCTTTCATTGGGTATCAAGATACATGCACCTGACGAAAATGGGGCACTCCGATTGGCTAATACCTTTATGAATAATTAATGCATTTGAGAAGATTATTTCAAAGTCTAGAAATAAATGTGGAATTTAGTAATTGTTCCCATCAAATTTGATACGCTTGGCCCTTGTGTGCTGGTAGCAAAAAAAAAAACGCAATTTAGGAACTTTAGGTACTTCTACAAGAGATTAACTGTGTTGCTCTCCACTAATCGGAACTGAATAATTTTTGTTGTAGGTACTTTAACATAAGTAACGGAATCTTAAGAACTTCACACATGCAGACATACAGATAATTGGACAGGGTCTCAAGAGGAACGCGAAGACGAAAGCCTTCGAGGCAGTATGATTTGCTATGGAAGGAAACGCTAAAATCGACGAAAATACAGATAAAAACTAATTGCAAAAATCTCTCCGTGTTTTTTTCCTGGTCTCAACAACAACCAAGAAGAAGCTTTTTCTATCCTAACTTTTTGATTGGTTAAAGGCATGAGCGCGTACTCACTCGCTTGACAAGCGTTCAAAGTTCAACACCAGGACTACAAAACGTAGTTCAACGCGAACTCGTGCAGTAGTAAACTGTAAATAATCGTAGTTTCTCAAAATCCTTCTTGAGAAGAAATAAAAAAAAACAAAAACAAAAACAACAAAAAAACAAGGAAGCAGATACAGCTGAAGTCCCGAAAAAGCTAGCAAACTTTAATTACAGTTTAATAAACAAGCAGGAGTGTCTTACCAACTTTAAAACGCTTGGAGCAGCAATGTTTGAACTGGATAAAACGCGAACTGCGACTCTTTCTTTAGGCTTTAAAAACTTACGTTGTAGATCTGACCATTTCTCTGAATACCGTAATAGCTGTATTAAGCCTCCCCTATCTTTTAAACCCCTCTTTAATAAGCGCCCCCTTTGAAAGACGGTTTTTGTAATAGCCCCTTTCCCCCTTTTTGGATATGAGATTTTGTAATTAGTCCCTAGTATACCTTATTACGGAATAAATTCGTGCGGTCCTGTTGGCTGCTCTTTAATCAATAATCCGTCCCATTTATTGCAGCTGTTTCCAAGCTGTTTAAGATTTGTACGAAAACTACTTTAAGACTCTCTATTAAACGCCCTGTTAATGAGGACTATTAAAATAATCCCCGCCGGGGGCTAACAGGGCTTTTTACGGTAATCCTTGGGTTTATCATTATTTACGATGTAAAATTTAGCAGTGTCTATATCAGATATAAAGACATTCATTAAACATTAAATTGTCTGAATTATTACTTACTTACCTCAAGCTCTCTCCTAGGTATCTGCTACGAGAGTTTTCTCTCACATTTTCTGCCAGCCACGCTTCAGAAAGTTTCTGAGAGCCAATCCTGTGTTCTCAACTTGCTTCGTCAAGCCCGTAAAGAATTCTGGAAAACAGAACTGGCGTAAATCATATTGAACTTTCTTCAGCTGATACACTCAATAACTAATTTTACCCCTGGCAACCAAAAGCACCTGTATCTTGCAGGGAATAAATTGATGTCAAATTGACGTTAAGATGTTAGATATAGTTGCTAAATTGTAAATATATATTTTTGGAGTGGTATCATGTGAATTTAGGCCTGTCCCGATTGCGCTGAAAAAATCGCCAAAAAGTGCTCAAAACATGGCATCAAAAGACTCAGATAGTGCTCGATGTTTATAAAAAGTGCTTGAAATTAAGAAATAGTGCACGAAAGTTGCTCGCAGTTTTTTTATTTCCTAGCAGATGTTCATACATATTCCTAGTTTCATCAAACTCTCGATTTTCTAATAATGAGGTGACCAAAAAGTATACTGAGCGTTTGTCGAATAAAAACTCTTTATTATCAGTCAAGCATAGTGTCTAAAGCACACAGCATCACAGCACTTTATGCAATCAACCGTATAGCCACAACTGTCATTAGTATCTCTTCGATCTATTGTATCGAAGCATCACAGCTCAGTCTTCAGACTCGCTGAGCTGGTTTGTTGCTTCCATCCTTACACTATTTGACCGGTTTAGAAACAGTGCTATAAGACTCAAACATTGCTTTAGTCAGCAGCTGCACTGAACAGTAAAGAGCGCTAAAAATTTCAGTTGAGAAACACGACGTCCGAACAAAAATCGATTGTTCCTTCGGTTAAAAGTACCATAGCCATAACAACAGTCAGCTTGTCAGGCGACAAGGTGGAATTATTCAAATTCATAATAATAGAATTGCTCGGCTTTATTGAAAACGTATCAAAGACAAAATATTGCATTTAACTTATGGAAAATTGTGAAAAAATGTGCTGAAATGTTTCTCAAAAGCGAAAAAATGTTCAAATTCTGCTCAAAAGTCAATTTAAGTGGTCAAGAGTGCTGGAAATGTAAAAAGTGCCGAAAAAGTGCCCAGCGCAATCAGGACAGACCTATGTGAATTTCATTATTACCTGCACATCCTCATTTTATTTGATGGCGTCGCTGTTGCTAGTAAGTGACCTGATGACGTCATGAAATGAAAATGGCTGCACTCCGCAAGTCAAAAAGCGAAACTTAAATCGCGTTTTGTTTGACACTGCAATATTTCGACAGATTGTGATGTAATGAAGTTGGCGTTTATTTCAATGTTCTTGCTTTATCAGACTGGCAAGATTCTCTCTACTGTGCTACAAAAATATGGCCGCTATGTGCATTTTCTGGCTGAATTTGCAAACATTAAGAGCAATTAATAGACGTACCTTCAATGTTCGACAAACGTCCTTGGCACGTCTTCATCAGATAACATGTAACTGCATTGACGACCTATTATGGGACCAATACGTAATGACATCACTAGAACAGAGAACCCCCCCCAGACAATGTTGGAAGCGAACTAAGGCAACTTGGACACGGTAGCCAACATTGAAATGGGGGGAGGGGGGCTAAATCCGAAATTACGCGTGAAAAGTTTGGAAAAATGGCTAAGTGTGCCAAGAATATTATTCAAGGATTGTTGTTTTCTGGACCACAGAATATATGCAATTAAAGCCGCAACAATGACAAGAAGGAAGAGGATAGCTATAACAATTCCAGATACCTCTCCTGCAGATAATCCTTTCGAACAAAATCGAATGGTCATTGCCTGCCTTTTTCCTACGTAGGTACTGGTAATTCTGAGACCCTTTAGTCTTCAGTATTTATTTTACTCATGCATTTCGTAAATATTAGATTAGAATATACCACTTTCACCACGAGCAACTCTTAGTTCCACAATTACTATATTTGTTGCTAATTTTGCATTCCCCACTTATTAGTACAAGTTTTACCTTAAACTGCTGCAAAAGCAAGCCCCAAAATTAAGATTAAACACTACCATTAAACTGCCAGAAAACTTGCTGCATGATGCAAAAATCAGTGAGTTTCGATCTTCCAAACCTTTTTTAGATTGACAACTAACTTGTTTCTCGCATCTTCCTCTCAGACGTATGTAAATTCAAATATCAGCCTGTTTACAGCCGACACAAGCAGACAATACCTTTCTGATTGTCCTCTTGGGAATCTGCACCTAGAGACTGTGTGCCAGATTCTGTGGGTGGTGGTGAAAGCCAGAAAATTAGATACATTAGATACATTAGAGCAACGCTTAGACACTAAGAAATTTGGCACTAAAAGACTGGTACCCCTCGTCGAGCCTAGTTAGACTTGCTGGGATTTTTGTCAGGAGGCATCAGGGCAGGTACGTCTGGTTTTATTCCAAAACGGAATGTTAAAATTTATCTCACAGGTCTGATAAGGCTGACTTAAAGGCACACAAATGTTAACCCAAACACCTAGGTTAACCCGGTTTTACCAGACTTTCAGACCTTACTGAAAGTGATTAAAAACATATTCTGAAAGGTCTGGTCAGTTTGTTTATCCCAGGATTTCAGTGTAAATATCACAGCGTTGGATAGTATGGAACGGATTCCAGCTAGTACTCCAATTTCGCTAAGATCTGCTACGTGAGGTAGAGGCTGATTTGACCAGAATGACTGCGAATCTTTTTAGGAACACAAGGCTTGTAAAAGTCTGGTGAGTTTGGTTTTCCAGGATTTCCAGGAAAGACGGCTCAAATTTATCCCAGAAATATATATAAGGCTGGCTGAGGCAAAGAAATTATAATCCCAACTCCCAGGTTAAGCTGATTTTTCCTGACCATTAGTGCGACCAGAAAGACGGATGACCAAATACAATGGAAAAACTCGACAGATTGACACCGGCTATGTCAAGCGAATTAAGTTTCAGTCGAAAGGATTTATTCAAACGCCGTCGCGGTGCGCATGCGCAGGAACGTGATATCCTCTCTTTAAAGTATTCAAAAACTGTATTTTTAAGTACATGGTACTTTAAGTGCGATGTTCTGGGTGACTTTACCAGCATCATTGATTACAATGCAGGTATAATTGCCAGTTTCCCTGGAAGTAACTTAACCGCTGATGAGATATGCAGTCGTCCTGAGCAGTTTAGAGCGTGGAATTGGTATTACTGCTGCTGAAATGCTGTAGGGTGGAAGGTTGACCAGAGTCTTTCCATTCAACTCCCACACGATTTTTGCAGATTTTGCTTCAGCTATGTGCATGAATAGCTGATAGGTTGACCTTCGTTTCTTATTTCTTTGGCGCTCGGCAGGAACTGTCAAGAAAATAAGGGAGGGTCATTCAAAACAATCGTAACAGCTATGTCGTAGTTTTCACCAGTGAGAATGGTTGCGGCATAAGCGCATTGAAAACTTTCCTTGATGAAATCAAAGCTACGCTGAAAAGTGAAGTCACTTACCTTACACAACGATGTTAAGCTCTTTCGTTGGCCCTCCTCCCAGTTTGATTGATGGCACACAGAACAACGACTCTTCCTCGGCACTGAGCTGTAAGTTCCTGATCACGTGCTTTCCCGTCCTACTCTGTTGCACCAGTGTCGTTACCCCCGTCGGATGATATATGTGGGAACTGGGTATCCATCTGCACTGCATGTGAGTGTCACAATCGTTCCTTGCACAACGGAGTTATGTAGAGTTCCGTTCTAAAAGTCGTAACTGTTGGCTGATCTAAAAATAACGATCACGAATATTACACATGATCAATCATTTCACCTAAACAAGGCCAATGATAGCATTTCACTTCGTAAGCTGAGCAAATCCTGTGATTCCAAGTTTTCGGTAATCTGTGCATTATATTATTGCTCGCTTTTTCTACACTGTAGAAGAAAAAAAAATCGCAAATTTGTATCTAGAATAAACCGTCCAAACCCATTTGGTGACCAATGCTTATGGTTAACTTATAAAGCTCCGGAACATCGTTATAAAACATTTGTTGGATGAACAATGTTAGAACGTGTAGCGTGCATGTTTGATGACGTTTGCTCAACACTTTTTTGTTGGAAGAATGTTTTAATTTCTATCAAACATTTTCTCCAACATACAACAAATGTTGAAGCGTGTAGCCGCCCTTTCATCAATATTGTATTGCAAAAACCAATCAGAGTTATGGGTCCAGTCTCCAATCCGAGAGCCTAATGGTGGAGGCGGAAATTGTTAAAGCCAGAACCCGAAGCAGCGACGTGTTTCCAACAATGTTATATGCGCACCCAACATTGTTAGAAGCGTTCTTACAACAATGTTGGGACGTGTTCTTCTAACCATGTTACAACGTGTAGCCGGGGCTTAAGATTTGTTACACCTACTTCGAATGACCTTTGCTCCTTGCAGTACGAGTGGTTTTCAGCCCTAAGCCGCGTCCTATTTAACCCATCAAAATAAAATTTAATAATATTAACCAACCGTATTTCATGGATAAATAAATATCAATATTGACAAAAAGCTGTGTGATTTCAAAATGGGCGTAACAAAGTGGCAATTGAGCTTAGTGGAGTGCAATTTCGGTCTGAAATCATACTTGTGATTTTGAAATTACCTTCATTTAAGGTCAGTCACTAGAGACAGCCAAAATTAATAATTTGATTCCAGAAGCGTGCGTTGGATGCGAGTTGGTTATAACCAGCTCCCCAGCAAGCGTGGGTAAAGTAACTATCTTGTCTTGTCATGCAATGTATAATGGCTATTATTAAAAACTGTACTACGGATATTAGTACAGCATGAAAAAAGAGACTTACGGAAAATTTAAGTGGCCGTAAATTTGC